>BDDC01000258.1:618-16059 GCA_001662425.1 Chlamydomonas sphaeroides | reverse complement strand
GGGCTCACGCTGCGTCAGCACACGGCGGGGCTCACGCTGCGTCAGCACACGGCGGGGCTCACGCTGCGGCAGGCTAGCGCGCGGCGGGGCGCTGGGAAGGGAGCTGCTCAGGCCGGACTTGGGAGGTGGGCAGGGGCTGGTTTCAGGGGCTTGGGAGCATTGAAACCATTCAATGCAGGAATCAGACCTGCCTGGGGCTGAGCGCCGGAAGGCCCAGCCGTGGGCGGTGCACTTCGCGCCAACCTCGCAAGTGCCCCCATTCATAACTTTCTCCTGTAAGCGCGCCGGACATAAGGGGCCCAGTCACGTGGCGGAAATTGTGAGCACTCGGCACACCTGGCAGCGGTAGTGCAGTGTCAGCCGCACTGAGCCCATGGGCCCGGGGGCGAGGGGTTCAGGCCGCACGCGCCAGGGCTGCCGGCTGCAAAGCTGGCGGCGGTCTGGGCGGTGAGGACAAGGAGGTGGTGTGGAGCCGCGCTTAAGGCTTGGAGACATGGAGAGGCGGCAGGTAGCGCTGAGCTGCTGAGCAAGGTATGTAGGCGTATATCCGGCAGGCGCCGCAGGTGTGCGGAACAGAGGCTGTCACGGCGCGCAACATGGCCGACACCAGCTCAGTGCACCCAGCAGCTGAGACGTGCACGGGCGTGAGGCAGCGGTTGCAAGCACCACATATTGCGGACACGCTCGGCCCAAAACGCGGCGCGCGCTGCGCTCAATCGGCAGCAGCCGCGTCCGCTAGACGCACGGCGCCTGCCCCTGGCGGTGCCGCTCCCTTATTCGTGGACGGCTCCTTGTCGTACGCCAGGTCCACACAATGACCACCTTTCTCAGGCCAGGGCCACCCACTCCCGCACACGGCACCCCGCACGCGGCAGCCCTGCCCTCAGCCTCACCACACGCGCTATCCAGTCAGCCAAAGCTCTCGTTCACAGCAATTGCCGCGCATACCGACCGGCTTTCGCCCCAACACGCTATGCTTTGGACACAAAGGCTCTCTCTTCTCTCCATCAACGCACCAGCCCACACCCCCAGTCATAAGTCTCGCTCACCGCGGCCCGTGGCCGCACAGCACCCGCGGCCGTGCGGGCGGCACGGCGCCGCGCTCAGTCCGGCCCTTTGTGCGCCCTTCCCAGCCGCCCATCAGGACCCCCCGCCCGACGGCCCCGCCGCTCCAGGTCGCCCGCCGCGCTGCTGCGTGGACTCCAGGCCACATCACGCGGCCATGGCGTAAGCAGTAGCTGCCTCCACGGCCGCGGCCGCGCTCGCGCGCCGGGTGGCTGGCGGCGAGCTTCCTCAGTCCAAGTCCCAGACGCCAAAGGCCGCTTACGCGGTGGCCTTGGCCTTCTTCTTGGCCGCAGCCGCGGCCTTCTTGGCGGCAGCCTGCAGGGCGGCACACGATCGAGGCAGCAAGGGCGGGGGCGACGCGTGAGTTGCTTGTGAGGTGCCCGAGACGCGGACAGGCAGGTAAGCAACAGGCCGCTAGAGCTGGGCCATCAGCGGGCCTGGCTGCCGACCCGACGCCTCATGCCCCCGCTCACCGCCGCGATCTTCTCCTGCTTGACCTCGGCCGTCTCCGCAACGACCACAATGCGCTTGTACTCATCGAAGGTCAGGTCAGCCTTGCAGTTAGTGCACTCAACCAGGTTTTGCCCCCGGGCGCCGGCGACGGTGAACACGTCGCCGAAGTAGCTGAAGTTCTCTGTCCCGCAGCTGGGGCAGGGCGCCTTCAGGATGAGGTTATCCTTGAAGCCAATCTGCGTCAGCGCGTAGGCCACCACGAAGAGCGAAGGGAGGAGCAGGCCCCACAGGAGGACCACGCCGTAGGGGGCGGGCAGCTCGATGACCTTGGTCAGGCCGAAGCCAGTGCTGAAGTCGCCGGCGAACACGAGGCCGAGCACGAACAGCACGCCGGGCAGGTTGAGTGCGGTCATGCGCAGGTAGTCGGGGTTAGCGTCGGCATACATCTTCTTGCTGCGGATGGAGCAGCGCGGGCCCTGCGCGGCGACGATGCTGCTCTTCGTGCGAAGGTCCGCCTTCAGCGTGTCGTACTCCTCGTCGCTCATGATGGGCTTGCCCCGAGCGTAGGCCATCGACGCCTCCAGGAAGCGCTGCTCGTCGCCGCTCAGCACCGCGACCGTGCTGCCCGACCAGATCAGCTCCTCCTTCAGCAGGTTGAACTCCTCATCGCTCATGCTCGGCTTGCCATCATAGTACCAGGAGGTCATCGCCTCGAGGAACTCCTGCTCCATCTCACCCAGGGAGCGCTTGACCTTCCTGCCCTTGTTGTCAATGGAGCAGTACTCCTCAGCCACACCAGCGCCCTCGTCGTCGGACCAGTTAGGGTCCGGCTGGGCGCGGCAAAGCTGCATCTTGCGCACACCCAGAACGCCGGGACGCACGGTCAGCGCCGGGCGAGCGGCGAAGCCCGAAGGGCGCACAGCCATACGAGCGGAGCGGAGCATGGTGCACTGCATTTTGAGCAAGCTGAATGCCTGGACACTGTAGGCCCGCGATGTAGTAGGACTCCCTACTCGGCGGCGACGCCAACTCACAGTGACAAGTATGTCAAGACAAATTAAGTACTGGGTGACGCTTGGCCGGGTGCACGGGTGCAAGAGTCTGCAAGCACGGAACCGCTCGTCGCCAATCCGCGAGCAATGCTCCAAAACCTCCTGCCCCACCGGGGTCAACCACATGTACAGTATTGCACTTCGGTAATTGCTATGCATAACACTCTCAGTCGTCGCGGTGGGTCGTGCCGGCCCCGTGCCCCCACACGCCCAGCGCGCGGCTCGTCGCGGCTGCTCTTTGGAAGGTGGCCAGCCCCGCTCCTGCGTGCGCCTGCACAGCCAATCGCAAATCCACATAGTTTAGCTGCTTGGAGAAGGTGTGTGCACAGCAGGATGGGGGCAGTACGGAGAGCTGTACTGACTACTGAGCCCTCACCCCTGCCCGTCTCCGTCCAGAACCCCCGGCTCTCTCCCCTGCATCATTAGTCTCCCCTTCATCGCTGGTATCCATCTGCATCAAGCAGGGTTTACCGTTGTCAAATGCGCAACGAGGCGATGTGACTAGCCCCATCGCTTAGCCGGATCGGACTGCTAGGAGTCAGGCTGCGTCCAGTGGTGCATCCAGGGGAGACTCCCCTTGGTGCATCAACACGCCCGAACATGCCACGCCGCGGCGCAAAATCGTCGGTCCCGAGACACGCGGGCTGGCCGCAGCAGGGTGAAACCGTGAGCTTACAGGATTACACGTGCGCCCACGTGTGGTGGGTGCAAGAAGCTGTAGAGAGAAAGAGAAAGAAGGTTAACTCGCACTCCCGCCCCGACTTACACCGTGGCTTAGGAGGCGAGGCAAGCATAGCAGCAAACATAGCAGCAGCTTGCGATGTACGTGTGGGTTACCTGAGACGCCGGGGCTACGCCGCGGACGCATAGTACAGAAGCGGTCGTGGAGACGTGGACACCTGGCGGCGTATGAGAGCGCCCAGCCCACCCAGTGCGGTCAGAGCTCCCAGTTGCGCCCGGGCACGCCCGCCCTCCCCCCCCGCCTGGCCTGCCGCCTTACCAGCGGAGGTACGTGCATCAGGCACGGCAAGGCAGTTGGGACAGCTGGTAACTTGTGCGCGTGGGTACAGGGCGGCGGTGTGGCCCAAGTGACCCCGGTGTAGCGTGCACATTTGGCGTGAGTGGTGGCCTTCTCGTTGGACTTACCTTGTGTTCGGTGCAAGGCCACCTAACCCCTCGACTGGACGTCCACGCTGGTTCTACACTAGAAGGCCACCTGGCCTGAAGCGCCGGCCAGCCCCCCGGCTTGCTGGGGCCGTGGCAATGTCTGGCGGTGTCTGGTGGTGTCCGGCGGTGTTGGGTGCTGAGTTGGCGGCGAGGGCGGGCCTGCCTGCTGGCTCAAGGCGGCGACTGCCACAATGAGGGGAGATCTCCAGTCGTCACGATGGCTGCCGCTGGCTGTGCTGGCGACGAGCCAGGCCGCTTGTGTCGCGTTGGGTCCCCCCCGTCTGCAGCCCTATGCATCAGGGTCAGATTTGGCCTAGTGGGCAATCTGGGCACCGTGGCGCGCTGGCGCCATTATGTGAGCCACCACGTGTGCAGGACCGGACAGCCCTAATAACATGATACCATCGCGCGTCTGTGTCGTTCTTTAGCCAGGCGGCGTGTACCGTTTCTCATTGTGACTTCACGGAGTAGCTAGTCTTACCAGCGTGGAAGCAGGAGTCTTGCCCAAGCAGGAGGCAGCAGCAGCATGGCGCTTTGAGCATGCAGATCTGCTGCACCCAAGCAAGCGATCTGTGTGGCGGGAACACCCCCACCACACCATATATACTACTCCCGTGGCTCCGTGAAGCATCTCGAGAGACCTCTTGCTTGTAGCAGGTACTCCTGTTACAGTCTGTGCGGTCAATCGCATGGGTCCTGTTGCATGGCTGTTGTTCTTTGGTTACCATGAACCTAGGCCCCACAAGCATTTTGCCTACATCAGAAGAGCTACTTGCAACGTGCACGTGCGATGCAGGCGTTGGACGAGCTGCGGCCTGTGGTGAATGGTGGCCTGTCCTGGGAGTTGGGGCTGCGTCGACGGCAGGGCCGCGGTGGCGGCAACGCTGGGCCGGGGCCAGTCTTCATCGAGTTGCAAATGCGTCCAACCATTACAAGCAGGAGGCGACAAGTGAATTGCCTGCGGCCCTGTGCGACCTGCCGAATGGGTTGCCTGGCGTCGCGTCAGCCGCGCCTCGCTACATCTTGCTGGCGCCACACGCACCGCCACAGAGGTCTGCGGCGTGATGGTCCAGAGGTTTCCGGTCGGCAATTCGGCTATGTTCAGGTTCAGGGCGGGCACGGTGCGCTCACGCCGTCAAGCCACAGCACAGCGTTCAATGGTGGTCGCGTTCACCTTGGCGCGTTGGCGGACCGTGCACAAGCATGCACTCAGCAAGAACGTTATATGCTATGAGTAGACACGTCACACTGATCAGCGGGGAGCCGTCACAAGTCGCCTGGCGCAGGGCGGGGAGGTTGGGGCGAGCGGGGGGCGGCGGGGGCTGCGCGTGGCCTGCGTGGTGGTTTGGCGCGGTACACGCCTTGTCGGCCAAACTGTGCCGCATTCCTAGTAGGTGCATTTACACCTAGGCCCACATACGGCTGGCGTTCAGGGCCAGCGCCCACACAGCGGCAAACAGGAGCATCCGTGCACTGCCCAGTAGTTCACCAAGATGATGAGCCTGCGGGCCGCTGCGCGCAAGCAGGTAGATTGATCAACAGCATTGACCACGGACGCGCAGCGGCAGCGTGTCGTGGGCGGCTTGATTGAGTCTCTCGGTACCCGGCGTGGAGTGTCTGCATGCCCGCATGGCCGCGCATGCTCGCCCAGGGCTACAGCAGGCGTTTAGCTTGATCGTTTGGCTCGCGCGGAGCTGTTCAAGGGCGCTTATCGTGTCGGCGTGCTGTCGCAGGAGCTGCCGTCGCTCCTGCTGGCCCAGGCGCGTACCTATGTGACGCCTCTGAAGGTGGAGTTCAGCGAGGGCGTTGCTGGTGCCAAGGTGCGTGAGACAGGGCGCGGGAGATGCGCTTGGGAGGAATGCCGACACGTGCGACGCTCGGTGTGCAGAACAAGGAGTCCACCGCCCTGCTGGATGAGTGGAAGGGCAAGAAGGAGGCCACGGAGGGCATCCTGAAGCTCCTGCAGGCTTACAAGGACATCGGCGATGGGAAGAGCGAGGTGCGCTTGATGGCTTCGCTAGTTGCACGGCAAGGGCTGCCGCTGACCCGCAGCCTGTCCTCCTCGCAGCCCCTGCTCAAGGCCCACAACCCGCGCTCGTTCGAGGACCTGAACGCGCCGGTGCCAAACTTCCGCGCGGCCAACCTGAAGCCCGGCGAGGTCGGCAAGTTCTTTGACAACGTGCTGGCGAAGCGCGCCGGTGATGCCACCGACGCGGTGAGCGAGCTCTCAGGGCGGGGGCAGAGCCAGGGGAACGGCCGGGTTTGCCGCCCAACAGCACGCTCACACCGTGCCCTCGCGCCACGACCCCGCAGAAGAACAAGTGGTGGGCGGCCCGCAAGGAGGAGGCGCAGGCCGCTGCCGCCAGCAAGCAGGGGGTGAGGACGGCTGGTAGCTGGCGTAAAAGGGGTCATACTGGCCCGCACTGCTGCTTCAGAACTCCTTGTTGACTACCATTCCCCGCCCGGCCCGCGCAGTCGGTCGGCAGCCTGGCCGTGCCGTCCTGGCAGCTGGGCAAGCCGGTGTCGCTTGAGGCCATGAACAAGGCCACCGACGCCTACCTGGCCACGCTGGTGCCGGCGCGCAAGCTGTCGATCCCCACCGTGCCCGCCACCGTCAAGGACAGCATCACCGCCTTCGCGCGCAGCGCCGGCCAGGACAAGTCCGCGGGCGAGCTGATTGAGATGCTCACCAAGGCCGTGGCCGACAAGGCCGTGGTCGTGGAGGACGGCAAGCCGCTGGACGGCTTCCAGGTGTGCCCACCTGCTGCTTTCCTTGCGTTGTGCTACATTGCATCAAAGAACATCCTACTCAGCTTTGGGCTGCAGTGCGCTGCCGCTTGAGCTACTTCCGGTGCCCTCCTGGCCACCCCGCTGCGGCCCGCAGTTCGTTAGCAAGGCCGTGGCCGCCAAGGTGCTGGCTCAGCGCCGGGCGCAGGTGCACGAGCGGTACGTCAAGATGTGGGCCAAGAAGGTACTGGTGTCGCCCGAGGTGGCCGCAGTGCCGCTCAAGGACGTGGACGGCCAGCTGGCGTCCAAGTTCGAGGTGGGGAACGTAGCCCGCTGCCGCCAGCAAGCGCTGGAGGGCTGCATGGGTGCGGCATACGGGAAGGGAATGCCGGTTGAGCTTGCTGCGAAGCGCTTGCTTGAAGGTGGGATGCCGCCACACGATGTGCCCAGCGAGCAGCCATCGCACTTGAACGGGGTGGCTGCGGGAGAGGCTGCCAGACACTGCACGTGCTTGGCCGGCCGTTGGCCGATCCATGGCGCTGCGTTCCGGAGCGGAACACAGCTCGGCGGCTACAGTCGCAGCGGAAAGCTTGCGATTGGAGCAGCTGCCGGTTGAAGAGCCCGACGGCGCGCCATGGCTGCCATGCGACCGGAGCATGCTTAGCCTGGCGAGCCGCTGCCTGGCGCACGCAGCCAGGGAACACGGGCGCCTCAGCTGCCAACGGCGACGTCGGCGCTGTGGCTCGGCTGGCCCTGGAGCCGCCGGCGCCCGGGCCGCTGCTCGGGCGCGCTAGGTGCCAACACCGGCCCGCTGCGGTCACTTGGCATACCTTGCGGCGGTCGCGGAGAGCTGGCGCGGCGGCTGTATTCAGCAGCTGCGGACAGTATGCACCGGCTGCCGCAGGGCTGCGCCGCACCAGCGGCGGCGCAGGGATGTAATAATTTGCCTGACGCACGTGGAGCGGCATAGCGCGGCGGCTCGTCGCGGCACAGGCCGCGACCGCTGGGGTTCGGGCGTTGCGGGCCGTGTCAGGACGTACGGGCACTGCCAGCAGCGACGCAATGCGCCGCTGCTGGCAGCAGCCACGGCGGATGGGATGCCGGGTGGCATGGACCAGGATGGTCTGCCTCGCCAGCAGCTGCAGCGGTGGAGCTGCAGCAGTGGAGCGTGCCAGAGGAGGCGCAACGAAGTCCACGGTCTGCGACAGCGCAGCGCGCGGGACGATCCGCGGCCCGCTATGCTCCCTGTCCTTGGAAACATTCCAATTCTCGCCCGTTGCCGCGGAATCCTCCACACGCGTCCCCCTCCTTCCCCCTCCGTCCCCAGCTGCTGGCGCCGCAGTACGCGGACCTGCTGCAGGCCGCCACCGCGGGCAGCAAGACGCTGGCGGAGCGCATGTCGGCGCACCCCGCGCTCTCGTCCTTCCTGCTCAAGCGCGACAAGGAGGCCATCAAGGCCGACTTCCCGCCCAGGTGCGGCGTTCGTCTGCCACAACGGGGCCGCGAGTTGTCCCGGAAAAGTCCAACAACGGCAGCGCATGTTGGGCTACTGCAACACCTCCCCTGCATCACACCCACCTGCCTCACCTGCTCTGACCCCTGACAGCGAGCTGGAGGCCGCCGGTGCCGCGCTGGCCGCTAAGCTGGAGGCCGACCCCGGCGCCGCGCTGGAGAGCCTGCTGGGCCCCGAGATGCTGGGCGCCGGCCCGCTGGCGGGCAAGCCGCTGAGCGAGGTGGTGGCGGCCGTGACGGCGCACAAGTACAGCGCCGACCGCTACATGTACCGCGAGGGCATGAAGCTGGCGGCGCGGTACAAGGCCGAGGAGGAGGGCCTCAAGGCCGAGCTCAAGGTGTGTGTGTGGGGGGGGGCTCGTGAGCCTGTCACGGGCTGCAGCCGCAGTGCTGGTTGGGGCCTCGTGCAGCACACCTGATGCACACCTGAACCTTTTCCATGCCCGTGCTGCCTGCCGCTGCCCCTCGGCAGCCCGTCTACGGCGAGTCGGTGGACGTGGCGCGCTTCCAGGCGCAGCCGCGCACCCCCGCGCAGCAGATCGTGGACCGGCTCAAGGAGCTGGAGGCGCGCGGCGCCGAGTTCCGGGCCGAGGTTGAGTCGGCGGCCAACGACTACCTGAAGTACGCCGCCAAGCGCAAGCAGCAGGGTGAGCAGCGGGAATGGAGGAGCGGAGGACAAGCATAGACGAGGGGAAGTGGCAGCTCTTGAGCGGTCTTGGAGGAGGCCGGAGATGCGTCTGGAGGGATACGCCTAGTGACGTTGGCCCGGGCTGAGCATTGGTGTTTTGCCTTCGGGGAAGTCACCAGTATCACTGACCCGTCTCTGTTGTGTCCTCACCTCCCTCACCGTTTCGTCCCGCAGTGCTCACCGACCCGACCAACATCGCCTTCGACGAGGTCCTGTACCCGGGCCTGGTGGAGGAGCTGATGGACATTGAGCTGGCGGAGCTCAAGGAGGAGGAGATGAAGGTGGGCTGCAGGCCAGGGTCCTGGGCAGGGCTGCTCGCTCGTTCTCAGGCTATGTCGCCAACGCGGGCCTCTGCCACAGCCAGCATCTGTGTCTCCTAACTGCGCCCGCCATGCACCCCCCATCTTCCTACCCAACCCTCCCAGATCGACGACGCGGAGGAGGAGGAGCTGTGGATGCTGACGCTGGCCGCGCAGTTCCGCCACGTGCAAAAGCACTTCGGCGTGGACCTGCCGCACAGCGTGCTGGCCTACATGGACCCGCTGCTGATCAAGAAGATCGACTGGGAGACCACCAACGGCCTCGAGGTGCGGCGCCAGGGGGTTGCAGAGGCAGACATGGCAGAAACGCAGGGGCTGAGGGCGAGCAGCGCCGCACCCCAGACCAGGGAATGGGGCTGGGCGCGTTGGTGGTTGGTGCCGCAACCCCGGACGCGGTACATGGATGATCGGGCGTGACTCACCATGTGTGGTCTCGGTTGTGTGTGTTGTGTTGTTGCCGCCAGGACTGGGACATCACGCTGGAGGACATGGGCGCCGAGTACGCCAAGGAGCAGTGGGGCATGGAGAACCTCTCGCACCACTTCCTGCCGCTCATCCGCTACCGCCGCGCCAAGGCCCGCGCGCAGCACGGCCGCTTCGAGGCCGAGCTGGTCGCCAGCCGCGGCAACTAAGCGGCTTCCGCAGCTGCGGGCAGGTGAGGGCGCGGAGCAGGAGGCAGAGCAGGCGTGTGGGCTCGCGCTGGCGGCCGCGGCCGCATGAGGACGTCCGCTGGCTGCCGGGAAGCGCGGCGGCGCTCTGCGGAGCGCTGGCGGTGCTCGCTGCGCGCAGCGGCTGGGTCGCACGGCCCGGCGGCGCGGCCTCTCGCGGCCGCGCTGGATCGGTTGTGGCAGCTCCAGCTGCGAAGCGCAGTGGCGCGCTGGCGGCGGCTGTGGCCTTGTGCGGGGGTGCCGTGGTCTGGAGCTTCTTGGGACCAGTTTTAGATCGTAGGAAGCAGGGTAGGAAGTGATGCGGCGTGCCGGCGTGCGCGCGGGTACTGCCGCGGGGTCCTGTGGCGTTTGGGCTGGCTACCTTGGCGTTGGGTGGCGGTCACGCGTGGTGTTGGTGGGATGGGGTGCGGCGGCTTGTCCCCGCAGGCTTGACAACCTGAGAGTGAGGCGCTGGTTGGCTTCGTGGCACCGAGCCCTGGGTGAGGGGCTGCGCGTTGGTGTAAGCGCGAACGCGTCGCCTATGAGCGTCAGAACGGGAGGAGAGGGCAGGAAAGGGACACGCACCTTGAGGCAGGGTTTGGGGCTTGCAGCACACCTGAAGACAAACTACAGCACCACACAGCGCGCACCACATATAAGTACAATGCGAGCATACGTCGTCGAAGCGCGTAACGTTAACTAATTGCACGTATCCATCCACGATCGCGCCCGTGGGTCTATTCATTGTGACTTGCATCTCTACAAGCTCCACGGCCTGTTTGTACAGGCGCACATCGGCGATGTTCGCTTCGCGCGGTGTGACGCGAACGCGCAACTACAGCACGCAACGCTCGCAGCCGCTGCGGACGGCGCTGCTACGGGCCTGCGCGAGACGCTGCTTGGTTCACGCTGCAAGCCAACTTTCGGCCAGCAGAGAACGCGGCACGCAGGATGAAATTATCGAGGTGCGCATATTGTGTCGCCTCTCCCGCTCACTCCGTGCCCTCCTCCTTGCCCTCCTTGCCCTCCCGCCGACGAGCTGCACGCCCTCAACCACCAGCAATTCCACCGCCTGCCTCCGCTGCTTACGCTGCGCAGGGCATGCTCCGCGTGTGGGCCGTGTCGGACCTACACACGCACCACCGGGACAACCTGGCCTGGGTGCAGGCGCTGGTGCGGCCGCACCCCCCTTCCTCCCGCGCGAGCCCCACGGCACCGCGCAGGCGCACCCACCCCGGCTCCCCGGCGCTGTGCGCTGCAGCCCATGCTCTTGACATGATGCAGCCGTGCTGTTCACGCTATTGCCGCTAGGTTTGATTCGATCTCTCCCTGTTCATGGAGGAACTTGAAGTCGCCGCCATCGTCCCCTCCTGTCTGCCGCCTGCCTCCCTGCTCCCCACGACAACCCCAGTCGACCAGCAGCTACCGCGAGGATGTGCTCATAGTGGCGGGGGACATCAGTGACGACCTGCAGGAGCTGAGGTGCGGGCGGGCTTGAGGGCCCGGGGTGGGTGGGCGCCTGGCGGGCTGCAGGGCACGGCAAAGGGCGACGGGCACGGGCTCTCGTTGCTCTCGCGCCAGGCGGCTCGTTGTCAGGCAGAAGTGTGATAGTGACGTTGTTGGCTGCTCCTGGCTCGAGCAGCGGTTGGGTACATTCGCGACCACCGGCAGGGCCTTGCCTCGTTAGGTGACGATGTCGGCGCTCCGCCCGGCACATAGGGTAACGCTGGCGGAGCTCAAGCGGCGTTTTGCGGTGGTGCTCTTCTGCGCCGGCAACCACGAGCTCTGGGTGCGTGGCGCGTGGGTGTTGGCTCCTGGATGGGGCGTGCGTGCAGCGCGCGCAGGCGGCAGACAGCGGCACCCTGAAAGCCCGGTCAGTGTTTTGGGCCGGAACCAAACCAAGTCGCCCACTCCCGGCCCATCGCCTCCACGCCCCTCCCCGCAAGGTCCACGGCCACCACCCTCGCACCACGGACGGCTCGCCGCTCTCCGGCAGCACCGCCGCCGCCGCCGCACCAGCGCCAGCAGCCGCCGAGCTCCCCACCGTCTCCCCCTCCGCCGTCACCCCCCGTGCAAGCAGCCCCGGCGCCGTCGCCCAGGCCTCCGCCGCATCCAAGGCCGTCGCCGTCGCCGTCGCGCCCGCGCCCTCCCATCCCGCGGCCCCCGCGGGCCAGGCGCTGGCGAGCGCCTCTGCTCCGGCACATGCCGGCGAGGCGGCCTTGGCCGACAGCCTGGCCAAGCTGGATGCGGTGCTGGGCGTGTGCGAGGAGCTGGGGGTGGTGACGGCGCCGGTGGCGCTGGGCCGGCTGAGCGTCGTGCCGCTGCTTGCCTGGCATCACAAGGTGCGGCTGCAGGGGGGGGCGGGGCGGGCAGGCGAGGTCGTACACGCCTTGCTCGGGGGCTGCGGGTTCGCGCCAATGGCGCGTGAGGAGAGAGAGAGAGATTACAAAAGAGGCCGGCCGGGGCCCTGACTTGCTGCTGGCCCCTCTGCTACTGGATCACAGGCGTTCGACCGGGAGCCCGACATCCCCGGCATCCCCCGAGCCAGTGCCATGACTATCTCGGTGCGTTGCGTGCTGGGCTCGTGGGCTGAAGCCGTCGGTCCGTGCGGATGACCGCACGGGCGCGCATGATGCGGCGGGCTCTCGGACCTGGCGGCCGCCGCGGCTGCGCTGCCCGGCGTGCCGCCTTCACATGCGCCTTGCCAGCTGCCGTTCTTGGTGGACCCATCGCATCCCGCGGCCCCCGCAGGACTACGCCCGCTGCGTGTGGCCGCGCGATCGTATCCTACACGAGCTGGGCGCCCGCCACACGGCCTCAGCGCTTGGGGACGGGCTGCAGGAGCAGCCGCAGCAGCAGCTGGCGCCAGGGCCTGACGTCGCTGTCGGTGCCAGCGCCGGCAGCAGCGGCAGCGGCAGTGACACGGAGGCTGGGACCGAGGCCGAGGCCGGGACCCGAGCCAGCAGCCCCAGCCGCGACGGCAGCGGCAGCGGCAGCGAGGGCGATGGTGCTGGCGCAAGCGGGGCCGCGGCGCTGCACATCTTGGACCCGGAGGCCTGGCACAGCGGCGGACAGGGGTCGTGCGCCGTCGCGGCCTACTTCGACGCGCTGAACGAAGACCTGGCGCTGCCGCTAAGCGAGCTGCCGGCGCCGGCGCCGCCGAGCGCTGCGCCGGGGCTCACGACCGGGCGTCACGCCAACGGCAGCGCGCCTGCCGGTGACGGAGGCAGGCGCGAGGCGGAGGGCGCCAGCGCCAGCGGCCGTGACCAGGGGCGCGGCGACGTCATCAGCTTCTCCCATTTCCTGCCGCTCCAGCAGCTGCTGCCCGAGAAGCGCTACCTCACCTTCCCCAACCTGGTGAGCCATGGGCGAGCCAGGGCCATGCGACGGCCACTGTCTCAGCTGAGTGTCAGTGTGCAAGGGAACGGCCGCTTGCCGCTGCGCGCCGAGCCGAAGCCTAGATGCGCTCGCGTCTCGCTCCCGCCAACACCAGCGACCGTCTTTCTGCTCGGTCCCCCGCCCGCCTATCCCGCTGCTTGACCAACACCAGGCGTGCCAGGGCGTAACCAGGGCAACCATGCCTGCCTTCCCTTACTCCGTGCCCGCACCCACACTGCCCATGCCCACACAGGCCAAAGCGGTCGGATCCACCTATCTTGGCCGCCGAGTGCGCGCGCTGCGGCCGCAGCTGCACATCTTTGGCCACACGCACTTCGCCTGGGACGCCGAGCACGGCGGTGAGGCAGCTTTGCTCGACACCCGGGGCGTCCGGGCAGAGCTCGCGGCTGCAGGAACTGCTGGATGCCACACCGGTCCGCCCTGCCATGCGCGCCCCACCGCCACCACCACTACCACCACCACCGCTTGCCCCCCGGCCCGCAGGCGTGCGCTACCTGCAGGCGCCGCTGGCCTACCCCTCGGAGCGCCGCTTCCGGCTGCGCTCCCTCACCATGGCCTCGTCCACCACCACGGAGCCGCAGCAGCAGCACCAACCGCCGCAGCAGGCCGCAGCGCAGCAGCAGCCCGCCCCTCCGCAGCAGCCCTCACAGCCGCACTCACAAAGCCAGCACCAGCACCAGCACCAGCACCAGCACCAGCACCAGCACCAGCACCAGCACCAGCACCAGCACCAGAAGGCCGAGCTGGTGCACCCCCGCGACGAGCAGCGGGCGGCGGAGGCGCGGCACCTAGGCCGCTCAGCGCCGGCGGCTTGCAGCTCGGCGGTGGGCTCCCGCACCGGCGCCATCGGGGCCGGGGGGCCGCAGCCTGGGCCAAGCGGGGCGCAGGGCGAGGGCCTGGAGGGGTTAGCAGCGGGCGAGGGCCTGGACTCGGCCTGGCCCAGCGCTTGTGTGCCGTCGGACGTGCGGTGGCTGCCGCTCTGTGTGTACCGAGCCAGGTTCAAAGTGGCGCTGGGGGGCCGCGCTGGCGGCGCGACGGGGACGGCGCCGGCAGGGGCCGCACCGGGGGCCGCGAGCGGAGGGTCGGCTGGCGGCGGCGGCGGGCGGCCGCATGGGGCGCCCGTGGCTGCGGCGGTGGAGGCGGCGGAGCGGGGAGGGCCGGCGGCGCCGGCCGCGGCGCGGATGCTGCGGCCGCTGGGGCGCCGGCGGATCGCGGCGGCAGCGGCGGTGCCGGGGCCAGGGCCGTCGGTGGAGGCGGAGGCGGAGCCGCAGCCGGAGCCGGAGCCCGGGGTCCGGGTGCTGGAGTGGGAGGCGCAGTGGTGCCCGGAGCAGGCGGTGAGCTGGCGCTCCGCACGCACGCCACGCAGCAGCCCTGCAGCAGTGCCCGGTCACCACGCTGCCTTCCTACACGCTCCGTGTCCCCATCCCCTTGGGCAGACCCATTCGCGCCTCACCCCCAAACCCCAACCCGCGGTCCCTCCCCAGGCCATGTGGTCCGCCTACTACCGCGCCAACCCCCGGCGGCCGCGCGACGTGACGCTGGCGCCCTGGGTGGCGGAGCGCTACAGCCGGCGGCGGCGGCGCCACATTGCGCAGCAGACGGCGGCGCTGGGGCTGGGGCAGGGGCAGGGCGGCGGCGGGGAGGGCGAGGGCGAGCCGGACGTGGATGGCACGGAGCTGGAGTGAGGGCGGCAAGTGAGGGGGTGCAGTGTGGGCGAGTGGGCGGACGACTGTGCCACACGACGGTCTGCGGGAGGCGCATGCATGGGAGCCGCGGCTGCCAGGGGCGGGCCGGGGCTCGGGGCCGTAAGCTGTAAGCTAATTTTCGAGGAAGAAACCACCCTAGACGTTGAAGCGCATATAGTGCTCACACGAGGTCTGCTGGAGTCATGCAAGAAGCGGCGAGCAGGAGAGCGCAGCAGCATGAGCGGCACCGAGCGGGCGTGGAGGCGACGCCGCTGATGCGCGCGCACGGCAGCAGCCCTGCTGGCGTGGTGGGTAGAGCGCAGCGAAGGGCAACGGGGACGGCGCGGCAGGTGCTGCGGCGGCGGCCGCAGCAAGCAAGCTCCGGAAGCCAGCCAGTGACCCCTGGGCCGAACCTCGCGCCGTGCCGCAACCCGCTCGCCCCCTGCCCGCAGCCCGATCGGCCCTTCCTGCCGCACAGCTGGGAGGACGCGGCCGACGCGGAGGCTGAGGCGCAGGCGCAGGCGCACGGCCTGCCGCGGTCGCAGGAGCCCGGGCCGGAGGCGCCCCACGCCGCGGCCCAGCAGGCCCAGCACGACCCAGCCGCCCACACCCACGAATCGTCCCTCACGGTGCGGCCGGGGGCGGGGCACGTGCCAGCGGCGCAAGGCCCGGCCCTTGGCTCCTAGCTGCTGATGATGAGGATGCTGCTGCTGCTGCTGCAGAATG
>BDDC01000257.1:54933-81034 GCA_001662425.1 Chlamydomonas sphaeroides | reverse complement strand
ACAGGCCTGCTGCCCTCTCAGCACAGGCCTGCTGCCCTCTTAGCACAGGCCTGCTGCCCTCTCAGCACGGGCCTGCTGCCCTCTCAGCACAGGCCTGCTGTTCTCTCAGCACAGGCCTGCTGCCCTCTCAGCACAGGCCTGCTGCCCTCTCAGCACAGGCCTGCTGCCCTCTTAGCACAGGCCTGCTGCCCTCTCAGCACAGGCCTGCTGCCCTCTCAGCACAGGCCTGCTGCCCTCTTAGCACAGGCCTGCTGCCCTCTCAGCACAGGCCTGCTGCCCTCTCAGCACGGGCCGCTCTCCTGCCGCCGCGCGGCCCCCTGCTCCCCTCCCGGCTGCGTGCACCGGCAAACGACCCCATGCGGGACACCAGCGCCAGCGGCAGCCGACATCGTGCGTGCACAGCCGTTGGGCTGTCTGGAGGTAAGGGCACGGACTGAACGTACCGGCACGTGTGACAAGGCCGGTACCTACCTTCGATACATCGTGCTTCAGTGCGCTGCTGCGAGCTGTGGTTGCAGTTGCTACGGCTGATCGACGGCGCGAAGCTTCGACCGCCCAACCTTCACCGCCCCGGATCCCTCAGGTACGTAGGCAGGGGGGCATGCGCATGTGGGGGTGGAGGTCTCACCGAGGGCGCGGCCAAGCTGCAGGAGCCGCTGAGGGAGATGAGGATGAGCAGCTGGCGCACGACAATGTTCTTGGTGCTCACGGGCGCGGCAGCGGCGGTCACATAGACCTCGTTAACCGCTGCGCAGCGCTTCTGGCCGATGTACGGCGAGCATATCTGAGGGGCGAGGGCGGCAACGCGTGAGGTTGCCATTTTTTTGGAGAGAGTCTGTGGGTCTGGATCCAGAGTGTTCAGCTCCGGGAGCATAGCAGGTTGCGGGGCTCAGCGCACCAGCTCTATGCTGGAGCCGATGGGGATGAGCTCGCCGTCCTCGTCGCTGGGCTGCTTGGGCAGGAAGTATTCCTGGTCATCTTCGTTGGAGATGCCGTAGTACTTGGTGGGATGGTCGTCCATCATGAACAGCGTGCCCTTGGAGTATGGCATGGAGCATATGAGGGATGTGCAGGTTTACTCAAGGAGGAGTGGATGGCGAACGGCCAGGAGGCCTCCTGCGAACGGCGGATATGCGGATCAGCGAGCAGCTGGCAAGCGGCGCACCATCAGTTGAAGCGGCTCGCCGACAGGCGGAGGCGGTGGGGGGCTGCGAGGTGCTATTCTGCGGGGCGGAGGCTTCCTTAGCCAGACGCCGCTGGTCGCGGCTTCTGCTGCGGGCCAGGGGAGCGGGGCGTAAGGGACCAAGCGTGTGGGTTTCAACAACTCTGGCACGCTCTACCATCCTTGCACGGGCAAAGTCGGCGCACCTGGCACGATGGCAGCGAGCATCACGGCCAGCAGTGACAACACCGCGACGCATGCTGCGCCATGGTACGCCATGTCGGCGAACCTGTAGGCAGGCGTCGCATTGAATGCATGTCATACGTATTCACTTGAGGCGTCTCAGGGGCCAGGTAATAAGCGAGGCATGCGACTCACGGCTTCAATTAGCAATTGTTGCGGCAGGAGACCTGTCGCCGAATGCACACTAACACAACAACAGATTGGCTGCAGTGCTCTGCAAGTTTCTTGAGGCGTGTTGACCATGGCACACGCGAAATCCAGTGGATCCGGGCTGCGGGCGCCTGCGGGCGCCCTGCCTCCGGCGGCACCTGGGCGGCACCGCGTTCTCGGCCCAAGCATCTCGGTCTTGGACTTGCAGAGGCTTTGACCGAGTATAATTGCACATACGTGTCCAACCGTGTCCAACCGTGCCCAACGCTGTGAATGCAGTTTGCAAAAAAGGGCAATAGGCCCTGGCCAGGGAGGCCAGGGTGGCCAGGCGTCACCTTTCATCCCAGACTACGCAGGAGATATCGATGAATTCACGTTTTCGCACGTTACAGTTATTCCTTCTTTGACTTCGTTCTAGCTTATCACAAGGGTGCACACGTCTCCTTCCTTGTGTAGGCTTGTGCTTGTGGCCGAAGTGGGCCCCCAGCCTATGTCTACCCAGCACTATTGATGTAGCATGCGCAACTCAAATCAAAAGGTCTGATATGTAGTCTGGGGGTATGATGAAGGACCTGGCTGGGAAAGGGGAACGCGGGGGGAGACAGCGGGGGAAACCCGGCACGCTGTGGCATGCTCGCCCAACAACTGGACCCACATTCATGCATCCCACGCAAAAGCAAGCAGCTGCGTTGCAGCGTCGTCCTGACGCTCACCTTCCTCTACTGGCCTACTGTGCGCCATGCTGCTCTCGGGCAAGAACACCCGCACATGCGCCTCCGGCCGGCAATCAAACCACCGGACGGCACCTGTGCGTGTTGTGAGGCCGTCGGTACAGCGGAACACCGCGGTTCGCGCGACGGACAAGGACGATGAGGTGACTGCAAGCCCAGTGCGAAATCTCACGCGAGCATGTGATAACAGTTCAATTAAATGCACTGATAACCAATTGCGTAATTCCGGGCCCTGACGACAGGCTTCGCTCGGCAAGTCCATTGACGCCGCTGGCGCGGGCGCCTCGTTCACCAGCCCCGGCTGGCTGACGCAGCTCAACATGCTCTGGGGTGGCAAGGGCGTGAGTCTTGGGATGGCAGCTTGGCGTCGCGGGCTGCAAGGGCGCGGGCTTACATCCCGGCGTACCAGCCACCACCGCAATCGCCCGTCCCAGCACACACACACCCATCTCCTTCAGCTCACCCCTACCGTCACGAAACCTACACAACCCTCTCTCCATGAACCCCAACAGAACCTGCCCGTGGCGGACGCCAAGCCGGACGACATCAAGGACCTGCTGGGCGGGGCGCTGTTCAAGGCGCTGTACAAATGGATGGTGGAGAGCGGGCCCGTGTACCTGCTGCCCACGGGTACGCCGCGTCTGCAAACCTATCTTTGCGCTGCAGCAGGGACGTGACAGGGGCCACATGGGGTCTGCGGGACTTCCGTTTGTCGCAGGGCGCGCCATGCTCAAACCCCGCCAAGCCCTCGTCAAGGCGCCTGCACTATTCTCCACACACGCACAACCCCCATCCATCCTCCCCAGGCCCCGTATCGTCCTTCCTCGTGATCTCCGACCCCGCCGCCGCCAAGCACGTGCTGCGTTCCACCGACAACAGCCAGCGCAACATCTACAACAAGGGCCTGGTGGCCGAGGTGTCGCAGTTCCTGTTTGGCAAGGTGCGCCCAAGGCACAGTGCGTGCATGGGTTTGGAAACGGGTGGCCGGGCGGTGGTAGCGCCGCCGTGGCCACAGGGCCTCGCCCCAGTCCCAGGCCCCAACACCTCATCTGCCTGCTGTGCTTCTCTTCACCCTGCTGCGCTGCCCTGCCCTGCCCCTGTCATGCCATGCCAGGGTTTTGCCATCTCGGGCGGCGATGCGTGGAAGGCGCGCCGGCGGGCGGTGGGCCCTTCGCTGCACAAGTGAGCGCTGGGCCCACGTGCAGTGCCCTGTATGGCCTTTGCCCCGCACTGCCCCTGCCCCTGTGTGGCCTTTGCCCCGCGCTGCCCCTGCCCCTTTGCGGCCTATGCCCCGCGCTGCCCAAGCTAGCGTCGCGCCGAACAGCAACGGCCGCCACGGCTACAGCGCCGCTTGTTGCTGCAGGCGCTCGCTCACGCCACGTCGCGAGCGCGCACCGGCCCCCACCTGACGGGCACCCACACGCCGCAGCCCCCGCATGCCTATGCCGCGCCCGCGCGATAGGGATCCCCTGCTACCCGCCGGGGCCAGGACCAGAGCCTGCATGTGTTTGTACCTGGCGCCTACTTTCCCTGCTGGCTGTACACGTGGTTCCGTCGATGCCGCATTTGCGGCTGTTGGGGTCATGCCTGACGGGCACGCTCCCGCCTTCCTGCCTTGCTTCCCTCCAACGCCAGGGCCTACCTGGAGGCTATGCTGGAGCGCGTCTTCTCGTCCTCGTCGCTCTTTGCGGCCGACAAGCTGCGCTCCGCGGCCGCCTCGGGCACCGCCGTTAACATGGAGGCGCTTTTCTCGCAGGTAGGCAGCGGCCTGCAGCGCGTTGGGGTCACAGCCTGCAGGGGCGAGGGATGCGCCGCAGGACTGAGAATCCGCCATGCCTGTGCACATGGGGAACGCCCGAGTGCCGGCTGCGGCGCCCTCGCCCCAACGCAAAACCTGCCCCTGCCTGCCCCGGCCCGTGCAACCTCCCCTGCGCTGCCACCATCGCAGCTGACGCTGGACATCATCGGCAAGTCGGTCTTCAACTACGACTTCAACTCGCTCACCTCGGACTCGCCGCTCATCCAGGCAAGCAAGGGTCCAGGGAGAGACAGAGGGGTGACAAGGGAAAAGAAACCGAAACCGAGCAAGGACAACAGGAAACAGGAACCGAGTCAAAATGCCTAACGGCGCAAGGCACCAAACCGGCGGGGCCCTCAGATCCCCCACCGGCCAGGCATCGACGCACTGGAAGCGGGACGAGGGCATGTGCCGCAGCGGCGAGGGCACAGCTTCGAGCGGGCGGACGTGGCGTGGGGCCGCCAGGGAGCGGGGCGCGTTGTGGGCTCCCCGCGACCGCGCCGTCCCGTTGCATTGCCGTCCCACGCGCACGTTGGTGACCCCCTCGCCCGCGCCGCTGCCTTCCCCAGGCCGTGTACACGGCGCTCAAGGAGACGGAGCAGCGCGCCACGGACCTGCTGCCGTTCTGGAAGGTGCGCGCTGCGGGCGGCCGTAGTACACATACTCTAAGCTACCATGGCCATGCCATGCACTATGGAGGCGTTGATCGCTATGGCCACCGACGTGCTGCCGTTCTGGAAGGTGTGTCCCGTGCACCGGGGATAGCAGTGCGTGTGCGCGGCGGGGCCCGTCTCCAGGGGGCCCAACGCCCGCAGCCAGACGGAACACGTACGGGTCGTGGCGCCGTAGCATGTCGGCCCGTGCCTCCCTTCCTCTGCCCGCGCAGGTGCCGGCCCTGGCCTGGCTCATCCCCCGCCAGCGGAAGGCGCTGCAGGTGGGCGCTAGCATGAGGGGACCAGGGGGCGCAGGGAGGGGAGAGGGGGAGGGGAGACAGGATGCACATGGATTGTGCGGCTGGCTGGTGTGGAAGGAGGGGGGTAGCGGAAGGGAGGCTCTGGGGCGGCGTGGACAGGGGTTGTGCCGTCGGCGGTCGCAAGGCCTTGCGTCAGTCGCCCTAACTGCCTCGACCAACTCTCAACCGCCAGGCCGTTGAGCTGATCCGCGAGACTACCAACGACCTGATCAAGAAGTGCAAGAGCATGGTGGACGAGGAGGAGATGCGCGCGGCCAGCGCCGCGGCGGACAGCGGCCAGGTGGGCGCTGGGGCAGCTTGGGGGCGCAGGGGAGGGGGCAGAGGCGGAGTGCGAGGGGGCCGGCGGACGGCAGTGTGCGGTGGCCGCCAGGGGACAGCTGCGTGTGACGCAGCCGCGTTGGGTGCGACGGGAAAGAGGGATGTGGCAGTGATGATGCTCGACCTCGCTCCCCGCCCTCCGGGACCGTCAACCCCTTCTCACCGCTCCCCGTTCCCCCCGCAGGACTACCTGAACGAAGCCGACCCCAGCGTGCTGCGCTTCCTCATCGCGGCGCGCGAGGAGGTGGACTCCACGCAGCTGCGCGACGACCTGCTGAGCATGCTGGTGGCGGGGCACGAGACCACGGGTGGGCGGGGGGGGGGAAGGGAGGGGAGGAGGGGTTTTTGCGGGGGATGTACCATGGGAGTAACGAACTTTTTGCGGGGGAGGCCATGATACCAAGGGTGGGCCGGGGGGGAAGGGACGGGAGAAGGGGTTGGGATGAGTGGCACGAGGCTACGGGTGCGGCGCAGGCGTGGGCGCAGGGAAGGGAGGGGAAGAGGGGATTTGGGGAGGGACACGAGACCTCTGGACGTGTAGCCCCAGGCGCCGCCGTCCAAGGATGGCCTGGTGGCGGGGCGCACGGCCACTGGGCGGGCGGGATGGGGAAAGGGAGGAGCAGCGGCAGGCGAGCCACACGCCGGCGTGGCATGCCATTGACCCCGTCTCCCCCGTCTCCCTCGCACCTGCCGCCCCAACCCTGCTCCCCAACCCCCAGGCAGCGCGCTCACCTGGACGCTCTACCTGCTGGTCAACAACCCCGACAAGATGGCCAAGGCGCAGGTGGGGCCCCCGGGGGGCAACCCGCAACGCCTTCCATACCTGACGCACGCCTTTGACGCACTTCGACTACCCTGGTCACCGTGCCGTGCCCCGGACCTGCCCGCCACCCCTCCCCGCCGCTCCACCCCACCCGCCCACAGGCCGAGGTGGACGCGGTGCTGGGCGATCGCCTGGCGCCCACCGGCATGGCCGACTACGGGGCGCTGCGCTACGTCATGCGCTGCGTGAACGAGAGCATGCGCCTGTACCCACACCCGCCCGTGCTGCTGCGGAGGGCGCTCATCGAGGACGAGCTGCCGGGCGGCTACAAGGTGTGGGGGGAGGGGGATGTGGCCAGGTGCTGTAGGTGAGGGGATGATGGGCTGTTCGGTTGGGTGGTGGTGTGGGGCTCGCTGATGCGCGGCGAAGGGGGCGGGCCGTGGACGGGTGGGGCGAGAGAGGACTCGCGGAAGAGACGCTAGTCCCGGGCCCAGAGCGGCGCTGGGGCTAGGTCTGGCGCGGGTTGCAGAGGGGCGGGAAGCCAAGGGCGACTGAGGGCCCTTGCGTTAGTCCATGTGCCTCTCCCCAATACCGCATACCGTTTCCCCATCCGCCCCCAGGTGCCGGTGGGCCAGGACGTCATGATCTCCGTCTACAACATCCACCACTCGCCCGCCGTGTGGGATGACCCCGAGGCAAGCGCTGCACACCAACCGGCTGGCGCCGCGGGGCAGTTGCGGGAAGAGGGGCCAGGCTAGGCTAGGACCGCAACCTGGAGCTGACGCGGGCCGTGCCTCCCGCGCACAGGCCTTCATCCCCGAGCGCTTCGGCCCCCTGGACGGGCCCGTGCCGAACGAGCAGAACACCGACTTCCGGTGAGTGGCGTGGGCCAGGGCGGGGGCGCGGCAGGCACACAGATAGCGCATGGACCCCACTGAAGGACGTTCGGCGTCACGAGAGAGGGGTCCCGCAGCAACGCGCCAGGGCGGCGCTGTGCTTGCCTGTAGCGCTGGGCTGAGCCAGGCCAGGCCAGGGCTCCCGGCTTGGAGCCGGCACGGGTTGTTTCGCCACGTGCGAGCTTGCCGTGCGCGGTCCGTGCGTAGATGTCACTTCCCTGCTTGAATATGCCGCGCCTGCCGCGCCCTTCCTCTCCCCCTCCCTGCAGCTACATCCCCTTCAGCGGCGGCCCGCGCAAGTGCGTGGGCGACCAGTTTGCGCTTATGGAGGCGGTGGTGGCGCTCACGGTGCTGCTGCGGCAGTACGACTTCTCGCTGGTGCCCAACCAAAAGGTGCGCGCCCTCCGCAACGCCTGCCTCCCGGCCGCGGGGGCCGCATGGCGCACACGGCTGAGGCCGCCCTCGCCTGCCAGCAGCTGCGGCCCTGCCGCGCGCTCTCGCCTGCCAGCGGCTGCGCCGTGCTGGGCTGAGATCCGAAGCTATCATACGGGTCGCCGGTCGTGTCGACCCAAATTTTCGTGGATGGCGCCACGCTCACCATGCCGCGCCGCAACCCGTGCGTGGCCGCATGGCGGTGCTGACGCGGCATGTGTCGTGCCCTGCCCGGCCCTCAGATTGACATGACCACGGGCGCCACCATCCACACCACCAGCGGCCTGTACATGTACGTCAAGGAGCGCCGCACCGCGGGCGCTGCGGGCGGCAAGCCCAAGGCGGCGCTGGCGGCGGCGTAAGGCTGCCGGTGGTGCGGCGGGAGCAGCGGGAGGCGGAAGCCGCAAGGTGGCGCTGGTGGCGGCGGCAGGTGGCTGCCAGGAAAGGGGGGAACTGTGAGGCGGTGGCCCAGGGCCAAGCACGTGGCGGCGGCTGGGTGGTGGGCGGGTCTCATCGTGGGCTTGCGATGGGGCGGTTGGTCTGGCGGCGGCGTGAGCATGGGGCATGCTTGGTGCGGCGGGTTAGGGGGTTAGGCATAGGTTTGGGTCGCGGGTGGAGCGCGAGCGGCCTGGCACAGTTGGGGGCAACTACGCGCGTCGGCGCGTGATCAAGCAGGCGAACGGCATGAGCATATAGGAAGGCGGCAGGGGGCAGCGGCAGGCGGGGTTGCTTGGTGCAAGCGACGGACGGGGGCGGCGGCCGCAACCTATGTGCGGCGGTGAAGTTTGGCCGTGAGTCGGGCGGTGTGGCGCGCATGCCGCGGTCGCTGGCATCACAACAAGGGATCGCTGGCATCACAACAAGGGGTCGCTGGCATCACAACAAGGGGCGTATGGCGGCTTCCTGTGCCTCACGGAGCTGGCAACTGGCGGTGCTGCTTGTGCGGTAGTAGGGGCTGCGGACTGGGGCGGCCGGGTGTGCCGGCGGCGGAGGAGCTGGCAGCGCAGGCAGGCGCCGGACAGGCGCCTCTGAAGGCTGGTATTGAAGCGTCATGGCCTAGCTCGCGGCTTGGTGGACTTTGCCTTGCGACCCGACGCGCTATGTGGCGCTCCAGGGCGCGCAGGCAGCACATGTGGCCACATGTACCGTATGCGACGTATGTGGCCGGCTGTCGGGCAAATCGAGGCTCAAGGCTTATGCTAAGGCTGAGGGGTACATTGAAGAGGAGGCCGCGTATGCAACGTGCCCAGACGGCCCCTGCACGACCAGGGTCAGGCGCCCTTTCAGGGTCAGACACCACCAGTGTTTCTTGAATTGGGCACTGGTAGCCAATTGGGCACTGGAAAATAATTACTTGGCCAAAAGCTGGGCACTAGGAAATTCTGGCCGCTGGGCTTGGCTAGCCAGTGGGCACTGCGGAAATCCAGCCCGCGGCGCTCCGGTAGCCATGCGGCCGGCCGACCGGGCAGCTGGCCAGGCGGCCGGCCGGGGCCCGAGGGGCGCCTACTCGGCAGCTGGGGTCCTTCCACATGTTTTCAGTCTTGCAATAGCTGCATCGCCAGACGCATGCCCGTAGGCTTCAAGTATGCAAGAAAACGCGTTTCCTGATACCCCACATTGCCAAAAATTTTCCGGGGGGGCTCCCGCCCCCCCGGACCCCCCCCGCTGAGGGGGGGGCCTTCGGCCCCGTTGGGCACCGGCCTTCGGCCGACCAGTGCCCAACTGGGCACTAAGAAATTGTGGGGTGTTGAGAATCTAAGAATCACTGGGCACCACAGGGCTTCGGCCACCCTGAGCCCACACCCGCCCGCCATGCAGCAACGCGGCTGTACGGCATAGCGCTCTATTTGACTCTGCACACAGGTCAGCTGGCGATGTACATATCATCACGCTTTCAGCGCGTCTTGCGAGCTGTGCAAATGCAGATGCCCACTCCTTCGCTCGTGTCAGTCGCGCTGCTTTGCGTCCAGCTGACATGTGTGTGCGCGCTGTGGAAACCTATGCAGCTAGCTCGCTCACATGTCGCGGCGCACGGATACAAGCTCCCACCTCGCGATTTTCTGGCCGGGTTGGCTGCGACCTCGCTGAACTTGCCAGGCGACTGCACAGTGGTAAGCGAATCGCATGAGACGCGCGTTTTATGCAATCTTCGCGCCCGCTGTCATGCTAGCACCCCGCGTTTTCCCCTAGCCTACCCTACCCAGACGCCGACACGCGCCGACACGCCGGCGAACCTCTTGAAACGCCCCGCGCGCCATGCCCAGCCCTCCCTCGTGAACCAAGCGTGATGCACTGCTCTCACCCCAACCATGACGACCAAACCCTACAGGCCCCCGGCCGCAAGCGCAGCATCGTCATCCTGGGCATGGTCAACGACGAAGCCATGAACCACACCGTGCCGCTCTTCCTGGAG
Organism: Chlamydomonas sphaeroides; assembly: GCA_001662425.1. Lineage (NCBI taxonomy): Eukaryota > Viridiplantae > Chlorophyta > Chlorophyceae > Chlamydomonadales > Chlamydomonadaceae > Chlamydomonas > Chlamydomonas sphaeroides. Next base: position 71,155 of record BDDC01000257.1, on the reverse strand, counting down.
AGCGCTAGGCGTCTAAAGCTAGGCGGCCGGCACGCGGCCGGGCACATGTGGGAAGCGCTGTCCTCCCACATCCTGCTCGTCTCGCTTTCGGGCGGCGCCGCGGACTCGTGCCGCGCGCTGCAGCCGCGCTTCGGCCACAGCTGCGCACACGACGCAGATCACATGGAGGGCGAGGGATCGCTGCCGTACAAGTCCGTAGGCTTCCAGGCGCTCGGGTGAGCTAGGGGTGGGGTAGGGCGGGAGGGCGCCGCCTGCACGCAGGCAGGCCATCAGCGCGGCAGCAGTCGGCCACCCGCGTGTATGCTGTCGGCGTCGGGTCCAGTCCGGCAGGCTATGTGGGCGGCAGCTGGTTTGTGGCCGAGCGGCAGGGGACGGCCCCAGCGGCGGCAGAGCCCAAGGAGCCGTCATTCCTGTCGCACTAGGCGACGCGATCGTCGTCAACTTCGTCAAAGCCCGGCCGCCGTGCCCCTCATCCCCACCCTGGCCCTCGCCCCTTGCCCCTGTTGTCGGGTCAGGCCCCCGTGCCCCTCCCGGCCCCGGCCCCGGCCCCGTGCTCCTCCCCGCCCGTGCTGCCCACGTGCCCCCTACCTGAAACCCCGCGCCCTGCCCCCGCCCCCTGCCTCCCCAGCTTTGCCAAGATCAAGTACATCCTCAACGCCCTCTCCGCCGGCCACGATGTGGTGTTCCTGGACACCGACACCATCCTGCTGCACGACCCACTGCCGCACATACTCAGCAGGGGCGCGCAGGCGAGCGGGCTGTGGTCTGGGCGCAGGGCGGCCGGCCAGGGTCTTCCCTGCAATTGCGGGGCGCCAGCTGTCGGGCACCAGGGCCTCAGCTGTCGGGCACCAGGGCCTCAGCCTGCCGCCTCGGGCGCACGCGGGGCCCAGTCTGCTGCGCTGCTGCCGCGTCGCCTCACCGTCTTGACGCTGTGTTGTGTGGCCCTGCCCTGCCGCTGCCGCCGCCGTGCAGGCCCTGGTGGCCCACGAGCGGTGCTTCATGCTCAACGACTCGCTGGCCCTGCACGGGCCCGAGCTGCTGGGGCGGGACGTGCCCAGGCCGCGCATAAACATCGGTAGGGTTGCGGACCGCTGGAACTATGTGCACATGCACAAGGAAGCGTGCCGTGTCCCAGGGATATGGCCGTGGTCGTGTGAGGGAATTCTGCAACCCTCAACAACAGTGCGCAGCCGAGGGGCGGGCTGCGTGTGGTGTGCAGGGGCGGTATGGGTCCGCGCTGCACCTCTTGGAGGCCGGCGACGCGGCAGCGCGCCCTGCCGGCGCCTGCCGGCAGCTCGGGCGGGGCTTGGTTGCGCGGGGCCGTGCTTGGCAACAGCACACTCCGCAGCAGCAGCGCCAAGAGGCGTTGGCCGAGCTTACCTACAGAAGCACGGGGCGCTGCATGCAGTGAGCTTAGGGTGCCTCTCGCAAGGGAGTTGAGTTGCTTACTGCACGCGGCTTGCTTGGATCTGGGAGGGCCGCTCCACGGCACTGCCCTGCGCTTGGCCTCGCACACGCCCGCCACGCACGCTCCGCTGCCCGCGGACGCAGCTCTCGCCTCGCTTTGGGCACCCCGCCCCGCCCCAGGAACGGTACGCCGTGTCCGAAACCCAAACCCGCCCCGCCCGCAGGCGTGCTGTACTTTCGCGCCACGTCCATGGTCACTCGCTGCGTGTACGACTGGGGCTGGGACCTGTTCACTCAGGTGAAGGCATGGCATCCCGATGCGTGGGACCAGGTACGGCAGCCGCGGTGTGTGCCGCACGCGTGCGCCTGTGTCGTACAAGTGTACCAAAGCTTACGCCCTGGGCCCGTGGAAAGGTGTCGCATGCGTCGCGCCTCGCATAACCTGCTGCTGCCCGCCTCGTGTTGGGCCAAGCGCCGATCGCGTTGCTGCCCGCTGTACGGCGCTGTCATGCACGGCACCTGCCGTACGCCTCAGGAGACGTACCGCCAGGTCATGGACCGCTGCGGCCTGCGCTATGGGCTGCACTGGGGCGTGCTGGACGCCCGGGTGTTCAACAACGCCTGCGTGCGGGACTGCGGCTGCGTGTACGAGGACGAGGAGGCGGAGGCCAACCCAGGCAAGTGACCCCTCGCCGCAACCCCTGGCTCGGTGCGTTAAGAGCCGGCCGCGTAACCAGCTCGGCAGCTGCCAGGGCTGCAGCCAGGCCAGGCGGCTTGGTTTGGCGAGTGGCTGGCATGCCCGTGGGCTCTGTGGAGACATAGCCGGCGCCACCAGGAATCCATTGCGCCTATCCTGGTCCGAGGACCGGCGCCCATGCCCTCGCCCATCACTGCCCGCCGGCCGGCCATCCTCACGCCGCCCTGCCCGCGCGCCCTCGGCCGCCCCCTGCCGCAGGCGCCACGGGCGTCGAGGTCCGCGTCCTGCACAACGGCACCTGCGCCCCCATCCACTGGCAGCGCTGGCTGCTGCGACACTTCCCCTGCTCCGGCAACACCAGCCGCAAGGCCGTGCTCATGTCCAACCTGCTGCACGGCCTGCTAGCCAACACCTCGGCACTCATCTCCGCCGCCCCCTCGGCCCCGCTCACAGCGGCAGCAGCCGCGCCTTAGCCCCTGCGCCAGCAGCTGCATGACGCATCCATGTGGTGCCGCCCGACGATGATGTGCTGGAGCCCAGGAGCGTCCGGAGCATGGCGACGTGCCGGGCGACTTGCCAACACCAGGGGGCGGCCACCGCAAGCAGCGCTGCACCCACCAGCCCTGGCGGCAGCGCTGCAGCCACCAGCCCTGGCGGCAGCGCTGGCCCGAGCCCGCCGACAGCCGAGTGCGTGAGCTGGAGCGCTATTGGCCGCACCTGGCCCGCGAGCTGCCGTGCCAGCAGCAAGGCGCCGCGCACCGCCCTGCGCCAGCGCCGTGCCGCCGGCTGGGGCGGCGCAGCGCCTGGGCAGCCCTAGCCCCGGCAGGCAGCCTTCAGTCGGCGGCACAGCACACCGGTTCCGTCCTACTTGTCACTGGAGCACACCGCTGCGGCCGCAACGTGTGGGCTGCCGCACTCCAGTCCTTTACAACGGTACCGCGCCTGCGCCGGGATGAGGCGCCGGCTGGCGCAGCGCTGGTGCAGCTGCGTGGCCGCCACTCGGCCACTGCCCCCAGCGGCGCTCGCCAGCCCTGGGCCGCCGCAGCGCCTCCGCTGCCGGCGGTGCGGTGGCAGCGCTGTGCGAGCGGTCCCGCAGCGCGACCGCTTGGCGCCGGGCCGCTGGGAGCTGCCCCGTGTAGCGCCCTGCTGCTGTGCGCGGGTGTGGCCGTGCGCGCAAAGCCCGCGGCGGCAGCGGCCCCACGTGCACCGCAACAACGCAATGTAGTCGGGGCACCCACCGGCCGCCAGGGCGCTCCGTCCCCGCCACGCCGCGGCGGACGTGGGGGTGAGCGTGCTGCGTTGCGGGCTGGGAGCGCTGGCTGCTGGTGCTGGGCTGGTTGCTGGTGCAGACCGCGCCGCCGCCGGCCGCTGTGCTGTGCGCCCGCCGCCGCAGGAGCCCCATGTCGCTGCTTGCCGCCGAAAAGCGGACTGGACCAGGAGAACCAGCTGGCAGTCAAGTGGACCGGCAGGGAGGGGGAGGAGGCGGCACCATGACCGGAGGCTGCGCGACATCCATCGACCCCGGTCGTCGGGCAGATAGGCCGGCATCGACGAGCCCGCAAGCAGGAGGCCTCCTGCCCGCAAGACTGGGGCTGCGTTGCGAGTGTGCCTTTTTGTGGGATAAGAATGAATGGGATACACCTGACCTGTGAGTGTGCCGGCCTGCGCATGGGCGCTCAGCGATCCGGCGAGGCTGTGCTGCTGCACAGGCGCACGCCGGCTGCCGAGGGGCCCGCCTGCAGGGGAGCTGGCGTGAAGGTGGCGGTGCGCGGCTGCGGTGCGAGGTGAGCCGCGGAGCGCCGGTGCTAGCGCGAGGACATGCCTCAGCTCAACTCAAGCGATGCTGCTATCACCAGGCGGGGGTGCACAATTTGGTGCACGCCCGCAGAGGCGCGGGCAGCAAGTGTCGTGCTCCCAATGCCTGGCCCCGCATGCCTTGGCGCCCCGAACCCACCCCCCCAGAGTCACTGCGCCGCCGCCGGCTGTGCTGGGTGCAGCAATGAGCAGGAGCCCAGGAAGATTGGGCGTTCAGTGCGCGCAAGGTCGACGATATGTCTAGATGTTCGGACTGGCTGGTTGCGCGCAGTGGGGCAAGGCAGGCCCAGGTCTAGCGCATCCGGGGCAGCTTTGAAGTGTCAGCACATAGCATAATACCGGTAGCTTTGGGCTGGGGCTGCGCGCCGCATTGCGCAGCAGCTGAGGCGAGCATCAGCTGCGGCTGCGGGCTGCCGGTAGCCGGGCGGCTGTAATGCTGGGGCATCTTCGCCAAGCCCCGTGCGGAGCTTGATGGGGCTACAGCTGACTCCCCTGCCCAACGCCCCAAGCTGCCCTCGCGCCGGAACCGCCGCCTATGCTCCCAGAGCGTGCGCGCACGACAGCCTCTTTCCGCATACTGCCGCTTCGTGAAAACACATTATGCCAGGAGAAGTGGGGGGAAGAACGGGTGCCGGCTGTCCGCTGGAGACCGCGGCACCCTTTCACCGACCCTTGGGGCTCTGCTGTTTGCACCGCAAGGCCCAGCAATTGGCGGCGAGTTGCCTCGTGGGCAAGGTTTTGCGTTTCGTAAACTTAGTGCACTGGCCGAGGTGAAGGCGCGGCGCGCGCTATGCCGCGATGGTCGCGGCCTGCGGCACCTGCCTCATTTTCGCCGCACCACATCAAGCACCTGCTGAATACTGCTGCTGAGTTCTTTGGGATAGGAGCCGGGGCAAGGGACGCTTCCTGCTTGGTGTTCGCCGTACGCAGATCCCCCATGCAGGCGTTCCCAAAATAGCGCGGCCGCGCACCGGAAGAACCCACAGTCCTCAGCCAAGCTCGCCGTGTCTCGCACCTTGCACCACAGCAGACAAGATGGCCCTCGCCCAGAAGGTGTCCACCCGCTCGGCTGTGACCCGCCGGTGCGAATTGTGCCGAGCGCATTCCCGCCTTGCGCATGGCCTCTACCAGCTTGGAGCATGGCTGCTGTAGGCGGGAAGGCGTAGATCTAAGACACGCTGGCGTATGCTTGCTGACATGCAGCGGCGCACTTGCGCAGGTCCTCGGTCGTGGTCCGCGCCTCGGCTGAGTCGTCGCGCCGTGCGGTAAGTCTTCATGCCGTCAGCCTGCCAGCATTGACGATCGCTATCCTGTTGCGGAGTCTTGACTTGCTTGCTTCACTTTGGGTCCCCCAGGTGCTGAGCGGCCTGCTGGCGAGCTCTGTCGCGGCCCTGACCGCCAAGTCGGCGCTCGCTTCCGACACCCCCGTGGACCTGTTCGATGACCGCTCGGCTCGCGAGCGGGGCTTCGACCTGATCTACGAGGCCCGGTGAGGGTCGCGTCGTCTCGGGCATTGTCGCGACTTGCAGCTTGCAGTGGGTACTCTACCCTGTCCTTGCCGCTTCGCCCTTATATTGCTGCAATTGAAGACTGTGGTGTCCCCGATCCCGCTCGCAGCGACCTGGACCTGCCCCAGAGCACCCGCGATGGCTTTACCCAGGCTCGCGGCAGCCTGGAGGCGACCAAGGCTCGCGTGAAGGAGTCTGAGGCCCGCATCGATGCGGACCTGGAGCCCTTCATCAAGAAGAACTACTGGTGAGCCGATCGGGCCATGCCGACGCTTGTATTTTGCACCAGCATTGCTGTGCCATGGTGTATAAGTAATTTACAACGTGTAAGCTGCAAGGCGACTAGCGACGAAGGGCTGCTGACGCTCGTCGCGTGTCGAACCCCCACGCCCCATGTGTTCCCTTGGTCCCCAGGACTGAGTGCCGTGAGCAGCTGCGCCGCCAGATCGGCACCCTGCGCTTCGACCTGAACGTCCTGGCCGACACCAAGGGCGTCAAGGCCGACAAGAAGAAGGCCCAGGAGCTCAAGAAGCAGTTCCTCGCCGCGGTGCGTACTGAGCATCGGGCGGAAGTGACAAGTGACTATTCGTAATGGTCCCGCATGCAGTACCGCACCGCTCGTGTACGCACTGCTAACTTGTTCTCCCGTGACCTATGTTTTTCGAACAGGTTGAGGACCTGGACTTCTCGCTCCGCGAGAAGGACGAGGCCAGCAGCCTCACGAAGCTGGCGGCCGCTAAGTCGGCTCTGGACAACGTCCTGGCCTTCGTCCTGTAAGCGACCTCTCGAGATGTGAGGTAGTCTGGCAGTGGCGTGCTGGTTCTGTGAGCGACGTGCTCGTGAGCTGAGCGGGGCCGTGGCGCCCAGGAGGGATGCCTACCCGGTCTGGGTTGCGCTGTGACAGTCGTCGTGTCGGTTTTGGAGGGCGGTAGCGGCACTGGCATGCGGTAGCGGTGCCGAGGATCAGGGTTGACGCTCACGGGCCGCCTGCGGTCTCGTGGCGTGTTTTTGGGCGGGCTTGGATCTGGCGGAACCTCGAGAAGACCAAAGAGAAGATCAGATTATGGGCATCACGCAAGTGCATGCTCTTGCCCTAGCACAGCGTCTCCGTTCGGCTGGCTTTGTAAGCTGCTGAACGCGTATCGCACGGTAAGGTGTATGATAGTGGCGCACATGACGATTATGTGTAAGCCTCTCCGTCCAAAGCGCGTTTGGGCCTGGGGACTTCCGGACGCACATTCGTCTGTGCGTTACAGCTGGAGATAACTGCATCCAAATGTAGCCTGATAGGTACTCATGTGAACATGGCAAGCACTAGCGAACATCAACCTCACCCGGAACACCTTGAGAAGGTTATGTAGACTGCAGCCCTGCAGGCCGCAGCTCAGCCGAGGGAAGAGGGTTTGTGTGGGGGCTCTCCCCTGGCTCAGCCTGTTACATCGCCCGTCTCGCCGAGTCAGACTCCTTAGACTAAGCCAGTATCCAAGATCGTTCGAGTACGCGAGGGTACAAGACTCCGAAAACGAGGATTCACTAAATCCAGTATCCTGCATAGATGGGCGACGAAACAGCAGACACAGGCAAGCAGGCCGCAGCGCCAAGACAGGAGCAAATGCAGCGGCGGCGACTCACCTGGCGCACGTTGCAGCCGTCTGGTGCCCCAAGGCTAGAACCCGCGGCGACCGCCAAACAGCCCGCCTGCCAGTCACCCCCCCCTGGCCGCCCGCCGAAGGTGACCGGCGTCTATGGAAAACTAAAGCGAAGCCAGAGGTACAAGCCAGCGTCTGCACAAAAGGTGTATTATCGTTATTAAAGGGCTGGAGTTCAAGAGCGGGGCGGACTTGGTAAGGGTGTGTGCCGTTCTTCGGGAAGTCCGGGCGGTCGGGGCGGAGAACAGCCGGAGTCCGGGCGAAGAACAGCACGGAAGACCGCACGTCCTCGCAGCTTCAACTCATCTACAGCGACATAGCCGCCGCGCATATGGTGTCAAAGCTGAAGGTATCGCGTCTTGCATAGCTACTCGCAAGTACTGTTCGCGCCTACAGTGCGCATCGCGTGATGTTTACCGCATTGTGTGCCTCCATCACCATCGCGTTGCTAGCATGCCAAGGCCTTGGTCAGGCGCTGGCGCCTTCGACGGTCGATGCTGTCCCAAGCATCGCGGTAGTGTCCAGCGGGGCCCAGCTGGCGGCCGCGCTGCTGGACCCGAGCGTGTCGCAGGCGCTGCTGGTGGCCAGCTTTGACATGGACGAGTCGGACTGGCCCAGCAGCCTCCCTGGCGGCACGGGGTACCCCTTTGCCCGCGCCACCAACTTCACCATTAGCGGCCGCCCCGGCGAGCGCTCGTCGTGGCCGGTGCTGGGGCTGGGCCTCGTCAGGGGCAAGGTGCGGGCGTGGGGGTACGGAGTCCTGCCATGTGCATCGCCTGTCGCGACTCCCGTACACCGACCCCCCTCCCTCCCTCCTTCCTCTTAGATCCGCCTGGAGGGCGCCGCCTTTCTTATCCTGCAGCACGTGGTGCTGCGCGACTACGCCCCTGTCGCGCCCTCATTCCTCTTCATCGGCGGCCTATACCTGGTCGACGGCTCGGGGCCTGTGACCCAGGCGGTGGTGATGCTGGAGGACGCCGCACTCGTGCTGCGTGAGTGATGTGCGGGGTACCGCCAACGCGCCGGCTTCCAGCTCGCTACAGGGCTCAAGGTTCTGTGAAGGCCGAGGACCTTGTCACAAGCCTATGCCCTGGTATCCCGGGCATCCGGCCTCCCAGCTAGGCCCCACGCCGGCCCCTGCGAGCTCGCTGCTCTAGCCGCAGGCCCTGCCCCCGCCTGCGGCCCCCGCCCGTGCAGCCTTCTGCTTTCCCAGTAACATCCGCTCAATGATCGCGACAGTACGGAGGCCGCCCAGCCTACCGGCGGGTCCCCAGCTCATACTGGCGAATGTAAGCCAGGCGGGCTGCAGCAACGAAACCGCCGCGCCGCTCACAGACCGCTGCTGGCCCGACCAGGGCGTGTTCCAGGTGCGGTGGCCAGGTGGCGACGGAGCAGCAGGGGGCGGCGGCGGGGCGGGCAGAGCGCGGGCCGTGCCCGAGCCGCTTTCCCCTGCCAGTACGTTGACACTCACCACCGGCCGCAAGCGTCCATGGTGTATCACTGGTCAGTCGCACATTAGCTCTCAGATGTGGCGCTGGGGGATGCGTTAACCCATGTGCACCCTGCGCCCTCCCTCGATACGCTCAGGACTTGGCCGCTCCGGTGGTGCAGTCCGTCACTCCCGGCGCCCAAGCCCTGGTGCCGTCGTACTCGCTGTACATGCTGCGCGTGCCGTACCTCTGCGAGGTGCTAGCACCGATGGAGTGCCTCGAACGGCTTGGCCCCATAGGCTGCTTCACCACGCTGTGAGCGCGCCAGGCTGTTGCGGCGGGGGAGGGGTGCTGGCACCAACCAGCAGCTGACCCGTGAGCGGCAACGCCGCCGCCGGGCAGGGGAACCCACATTCACCTCTGCCTGCCTCAGAGCATAGCGTACCTGTCGTGCTGCCGCCTTTCACGTCCATTGGCCAGCGTCACAGGCTTGCCCGGCCCCGACCCCGCAGGCTCAACAGCAGGCCGTCGCCCTCGCCTCCCAGCCGCTCCCAGCGCCCGCCGGCCGGTGTGCCGCCTCCAGCCTCAGTGCCTGGCCCGCAAGGCCCCTCCTCCGCCGTTGTCGCGGTGGTGTCCAGCGGCGCCCAGCTGGCGGCCGCGCTGCTGGACCCGAGCGTGTCGCAGGCGCTGCTGGTGGCCAGCTTTGATATGCACGAGTCGGACTGGCCCAGCAGCCCCCGGGGCGGCACGGGGTACCCCTTTGCCCGCGCCACCAACCTCACCCTCAGCGGCCGCCCCGGCGAGCGCTCGTCGTGGCCGGTGCTGGGGCTGGGCTTCGTCAGGGGCAAGGTGCGGGCGTGGGTGTGTGGAGGTTATGGCACTAGCGAAGGGCGTGGGGTCGGGGCTAGGTGAGATGAGGGACCGGCGACATGACGCGGCGGCGCCGTCCACCCTCCTCTCTCAGTGAACCCTGTATTCAGCTCCTTGACGATCCTTGCGCCCATGTGTGCCGTACGCCACCATCCGTTGTTGCAGATACGGCTGGAGGGGCCAGCGTTCCTTATCTTGCAGTACCTGGTGGTCCGCGACTTCCGGGCCACGCCGTTGGGCCAGTCCCCTGGCTTCGACCTGGTCGCTAGTTCTAACAACGAAGCGGGCGCTGTGGTCCTCATGCAGGACGCGGTGCTGATGTTGCGTGAGTGGGGGGCAGTGGGGCAGTGGGGCGTGCGTCCTGGGCCCGGCTTGGGTAAGGGAAATGGACGTGGGGTTCTCGTTGTCACGACAAAAAAGAAACGCTCCAGGGCTGGGTGCGTCGTGGGGCTGGCGCGTGTGGGTACCGTATCAGTTCCACGACACGACTTATCTGTTGGCGTGGCTCTGTCCTTCGCCACCTCTATCTGCGCCCCCTCCCAGGGATCTGCGTGCCCCGCACCATCCAGGGCGAGATCATGGCATCTATCCCGCGGCCACCCAACCTTCCGGGCACCCAGGTCTCGCTATCCAATGTTACTCAGGCCGGCTGCACCAACAACACCGCTTCGCCCCCCATCCAGCGCTGCTGGCCCGACCAGGGCGTCTACCAGGTGCGGCGGCCAGCGCTGGGGTTGGGACGGCGAGCAGCAGAGGGCTGTGGCGGCAGGGGCAGAGGGCCGCGCAGCGCACTCGCCTCCCTCGCTGGCCCCGGCCCTGGTCGAGCAGCGGCGGGGAAGGGAGGAGGGTCAGCGCAGCGAGGTAGCACTGACCGGCAGTCTTGGCACGGCGGCGGGATGCGGGGCATATGGGGCCGGCGGCAGTGGTGTGGCCGGGGCGTCGGCGTCAGCGGTGCCCTGCTGCTGCCGCGCCAACGCCTCGCGGCCCGCCCCACCGCTTCTTCGCAGGATGTTGCTGTGTCGGGCTTCGACATCAACGCTTTCGGCCGCGCGACCCCGACGCGATACACGCTGTACATGCTGCGCGTGCCGTACCTGTGCGAGCGGCAGATGACGGATGAGTGTGTGGCGGCCCTCGGTCCGCTCGGATGCTTCCTGTATATGTGAGCGTGCGCACTCTTCGGCGGCCAGGAAGGGCCAAGCTATCTAGACCTACCGAAAACGCGGACGCTGCAGCAGTCGCCGCCCGCCCCTTGAGCCCCTCGCCCCCTGCTGTCGCCGCCCTGTAGGCTCCCGCGCGGCGCCTCGCCCAGCCCATACCTGGCGCCTCCCGCCCGGCTGCCGGCTCCAGCGCCCCCAAGGGTGCTGCAGGGCTCACCGCCGCCGCCCCTCGCCCGTGGACGCGCCCCACCGCCGCCGAGGGCTCAGCCCCCGCCACGGCCGCCGCGCACTCGCCCACCGCCTCGCAAGTGGCTGCCGCAGCCGCGCACTCGCCGGGGTCACAGGCGGGCGTGAGGCCGGCCGTGGCGGGTCGCAGGGTCGCAGGCGCTGGCGTGCCACCGTGCGTGATTAGGATTGAAGCTGTTAAGCACGAGAGGATTCGCTCGGGGCAGCAGATTCTCACCGATATCTCCGTCTCTCTAAAATGACATGGTAGGGCCGGCGGGAGCACAGCCCCGACTAGCTGCTAAGGGGCGGCCAACAGGGCAGCCGATGGCGAGGTCGCATGCGATGCTTGGGCGTTGCTTGGGCCCTGCTGCTGGGACAGGTGCCGCTGGGTAGGCCGGTGCGGTGGCCGGATTGGCTCGATGGCTGTCCGTCCATGCTGCTGCACCTGCTGCGGGCTACGCATGGAGCGCGAGGGCTAACATGGGGAAGCTGCGCTCTCTGGGGGCCGCGCGCAGAGCGCCGTGCTGGATGCGCAGCGGCGACCGACAGCAGCCGACGAGGCAGCAGGCTGGCACACGGAGAGTGAACCAACCATGTGGCACGGCAGCAGCGCCGGCAGCAAAACTGCTGCGTGCCGCTCACAGCCATGCGTGGCGGTACGGACAAGGGCCGAGTGCCCGCCTCGCGCAACAGGCGGCCCTTGGTCCCCCAGCCTGGTCTCTACGCACTCGTCCCCGCAGCGATCGGCTCGGCCGCACCCGCCCATCCATATTCGTGGGACCAGTCCAAACAGCCCCTCCACGTCACACAAGCCAACACCGCGCCCACAACCCGTCCAGGCCATCCCTCCAACACAGCCGAGCCGCCCCCAGCCGCAGCCGCAGCCCCGCGCGCCTGGCCACCGACCGGCCGTTGCCGCAAGCAACTGGGCTCAGGGCGCGGCCGAGGGCGCGGCCCCAAAATCGCGCAGCACCTCCCACTTCCACGCCACGCCGCTGGCGTCCGGCGGCGGCGCAACGAGGCGCTCCAGCTCGGCGCGCGCGTGGCCGGGTCCGTCCACGGGCACCGGGTGCGCTTCGATGTCCGCCCGGGCAGCCTGCAGCCGGGCGAGGGACAGGTCATGCCGGGCAGGCGTGGGCCGCGAGCGGTGTGCGGGTGTGCAGGTGCTGCAGTTGTGCAGGTGCTGCAGTTGTGCAGGTGCTGCACCACACAAGACACCTTCGGCCGGGCGGGAGCGTCACCGCGGACCCTACGGGACGGGCCCGAAGGCCCAGAACGCGGCCGTCCTCGCCTGTACCACTTCGCCACCCGCATGCCTTTCTATCCCGCCCCGTCCCGCCCTGCCAAGCTCCACCCCGTCCTACTGCCTCCGCCCCCGCCCCGTCCCAGGCCCCCCGGTCGCCCTTCCTCTAACACGGCGGGTTAAGCTCACTGTACCTCTATTTCTATTTCTACTTCTACTTCATTTCTATCTCCCCACCCTCCTTCCGCCCCACCTGGTACGCCGCCTGCCAGCCAGCCACCGCGCGCTGCAGCGCCGCCGCGTCGGCCGCGTGCCCCAGAAGCACCAGCAGCTCCGCCAGCTGGCACGCCTCCTCCAGCTGCGCGGGCCGCGGCGCCAGGCCGTGCAGCGCCCCCACCAGCGAGGCCTCCTCCATGGGCGAGCCCTGCCGGATGCGGCCCCTGGCGGCGGGAGAGAGGGCGAGCAGCACAGCGGCACTGAGCGCGTGTGTGGCACATGCCCGCTTGTTTCGGTCGGCCACCACCACCACCACCACCAGGGGTGCCGCCTGCAGGGCGCAGGATGCGGCTCATCCTGCTGCGGCGGGCTGCGGCATGCAGACAAGCGCAGCGGCAAGGTCGCGGTCCTCCCCTCCCGTGCTCCCCTCCCTTTTTCCCCGCGCCCCCGCAACACACTTCTTCATCTTCTTGGCCTCCCGGTGCGCCTTCTTGCCGCCAACGGTGGACGGCGCCCGCGACGCGGAGGACGCGCCGCCCGCTGCCGTGGTGGCTGCGGTGCTGGCGTCCGTGTACAGAGACAGGCCCGTGACGGCGGAGGAGGCGGCCTCGGAGCCGGCGTCAACGTCGCGGCCGGCGTCATCGCCGTCATCGCCTGCAGCGTGGGCCCAGGTGGAAGGCAAGGAGAGGTGGTGCTGTGTGGGCTGGCGAGGAGCATTGGCACGACAAAATGCGGCCGCCGCCCGCCTCCCCAGCCACCACCGCCGCCGCCGCCGCCGCAAAGTACATAACCCAGCAGCCCCCGGCGCACTGCGGAACCCGTTCCCAAACGCACCCGCTTCCGCGTCCGCTGCCGCCACCGCCGCCGCCATGGCGTGCCGCCGCTGCCGTACCTCCGCCAGCCTGCCGCCGTACTTGGCGATGCGGGCGGCCGCCTCGCCGGCGTCCGCCAGCAGCCCCTGGGCCGCTTCGGCCGCGGCGGGCGCCACCACCGTGTCGACCAGATCGGGCCGCGTGGCGCCGTGGGCTGCCCGCATGGCCTCGCGCCACTCCCTGCGGGATGAAGGCGAAAAGTGAGGGTTGAGGGTTGAGGGTTGAGGGTTGAGGGTTGAGGGTTGAGGGTTGAGGGTTGAGGCATATAGGCGGAGGCGAGGCGGCTGGGCGAGGCGCAGGGGCGGCTGGGCAATTGATGCCGTGACGGCGTGGAGGGCCCAGGCGCGCAGGGCAGCGCGCGGCCGACTGCCAGGGACACAGCGTGGGGGCTGCTGGGCCGAAGAAGCATGCGGCAGGCCAGCGCTCGCGCGGCTGCCGCTGCCGTACCTAGCCTGCGTGTACGTGCGTACGGCGTTGTCCACGTCGCCCAGGTACAGCAGCAGTACGGCAGCCGCGTCAGCGGCCATGCCCGCCGCCACCAGCTCTTCCGCCACCTCGGCCGCCAGCGCCTGGCGGGGGTACGGCACACGGGGTACGGCACCAGGGGGAAGCTGACAAAGGTGGCACCGAGGTGTCTTCAGCACATTTCTTACATATGCGCCAGTGAGGGCGAGGAGGCTGCAGCGCAGTGCACTGCAGGCGCCGCCGCCGCACTCACGCAGCCGCGAGCCGGTGTGCGGCTGGGCCCATGCGGCGCCCTGCCGTATCCCACTCCTTACCTGTACGGCTTCCTCGTCGTACCCCAGCTGCCCCGCCACCACGAAGGCGCTGCGCCACCGGCCGCCGCAGCGGTAGGCCCTCAGCGCCGCCTCCAGCCGCCCAGCGGCCAGGAACGCCAGCGCCGCGTCGTCATAGCTGCAACGGGGGATGGGCGATCGGGGCGGACCGAGGTTTGGACGCGCCTCTACGACCAACATTCCCAAGCCGGAGGGACGAGCTGAGCAGGGAGCGCAGCGTCACGCTTCACGAGGCTATGTCCTGTGTGTCTACGCAGCGAGCGAGCCTGCCGGGAGGAGGAGGCGCCCCGCCGCACCGCTTGGCCGCCTCGAGCGCCTCGCCGTATGCCTCCATCACGGCCGGCCGGTGCGGCGCGTGCTGCGGTGCGTCCTCGCAGGCCGCCAGCAGCTGCCGCAGCAGGCCGCGCTCCCGGGCCATGGCCAGTGCCTGGGGAGCGGGGGGTAGGGGCCGGGGAAGGGGAAATTGGCATGGGTTGGGGGGCACGGCCGTGAGCAAGCCGTTGCGCTCCTCCCGTCCGACGCTCTTCCTGTGCCCTAGTGCGCTCGGCTCCCGACGCACGGCCCGCTGTGCAGACACAGGCTCCACAGGCACTAACCCGCAGTGCCAAAGAAGGTGCCAAGGACCCCATTCCCCCACCTGGTCAAAGTACTGCGGCCCGGCGTCCAGCAGCTGCCGCAGGGCGCTGGGGTAGCGGCGCAGGGCCATGTCGACCGCATGGCGCTGCCAGGGGGAGGGGCGGCGGGGAGGGAGGAGAGGGAGGGCCAGCAGGCGGTCAGGGCGGGAGGGGCGGCGGAGAGGCAGGAGAGGGAGGGTCAGCAGGCGGTCAGGGCGGGAGGGGCGGCGGAGAGGCAGGAGAGGGAGGGTCAGCAGGCGGTCAGGGGGGGAGTGAGGAAAGGGAGTGAGGGACTGTCCACCGCATGGCGCTGCCGGGGAGGGGGATTGGGGGATGGTGGGGAGGGGCGGGGATGCGGGGATCTGAGGGATGGGGCACAGGGATGAAGGCGGCCGAGCGGGAGAGCAACCGGGGAAGCGGGAGGGAAAGCCGGAAGGCGAGGCCGCGATGTGCACCGCCCCCCGCTGACGCCTGCCTCCCCGCACGGCCCTAGGTCCCGCCTGACAGTCCCTCACCCCCTGCCCCACCTGCAGCGCTGGCGGGCTGATGGCTGCGTAGCGCTGCAGCTCCGCCATGTACTCGCCCGGGTCCTTCTGCGGAGGGGAGCAAGCGGGGGTAACCACAGAGGACGCATGTGTTCAGAATTAGGTAACATTTGGTAAGCACGACCCGCCGTGTGCGCATGCGCGTGTGGTTGTTCGTACGGGAGTCCGGCTGCGTGCGCAGCGCGGGCGACGGCAGCCCAGGTCGCGGCCTCCTGGAGTCCTGGCTGAGTGCGCCTAGTCATACACCGTACATCGCGTCCCCGCCGACGCCATACAGCGTGGCATGCCGGCGCCCGCACCTGCGCGTGCACGACAACCATGTACGCCAGCGGCATGTCGTACATGCCGAGCGCCGTACGGTACAGCTCGTCGGCGTCCGTGTACAGCAGCAGGTGCTTCAGCGCCTTGTCGGCTGGGCCCGAGTAGCCGCTGGCGGCGGCAGCGCCGCCGCCGGCAGGGGCTGACGGCGCCGCCGCCGGTGCGATGGGCGCCGTCAGCTCGGCCTCCTTGGCCGCCCTGACGGCCCGCATCGCGTCCTCCAGCTGCGGCGGGTCGCTCCTGAGGGCAGCGCAGCACAGCGCAGCACAGCACGGGTTGATGCGTCATCAGTGGGGGCTCGGGCTATGCGCCACAGCCGCGCACAGCACGGAGCGGCATCAAACCAACACAGCCTTTGCGAACGAGGAGGACATCAAGGCAGCCTGCGGCTCCCGACTGCGGCTGTGCCGTGACGTGGAATCCCCCCATCCGTACAGCACACCGGTGTGCCCAAGTGGGCGTCCCGCCGTACCCATGCGCACCTGGCGTACGACGTCACGACCACCTCCAGGAAGCGGCCGGCGTCGGGCCGCGCCGCCACCGCCGCCCGCACCGCCGCGCACACCGCGCTCGCCTTGCTGACGCCCTGCGCCGCCGCCGCCGCGCCCTCCGCCGCCGACCCAGCCTTGGCGCCGCCGCCCCTGGCTGCCCCCGCCACTGGCTTCCTCCCCTGCCCCTGCCCCTGCTGCCCCAGCCCCTGCTGCCCCGGCCCCTGCGGCGCTGGCCTCGGCTGCTCCCCCTCCCCCAGCAGCGCCAGCGCGCCCGCGTACGCGCCGCCCGGCGCCAGGCAGCTGCCGGGCCGCAGCGCCAGCAGCAGGTCGCAGAGGTCCGAGGGCCGGCCCGCCAGCGCCGC
>BDDC01000257.1:40058-54467 GCA_001662425.1 Chlamydomonas sphaeroides | reverse complement strand
GGGCGAGGCGGGGCGGGGTGGGGTGGGGTGGCCATGCGGGCGGGGCTGGTGGCCGAAGAGTGGCAGGGATGTAGCCGCAGCGACGCAGTGGCCCGGGCGGGCACCGCAACGCAGGCAGATCACACCGAGACACCGGAACGACAGGCTCTTCGGACGCTGCACCGGTAAGCACGAGGCTAGGTGGCACCGCACCAGTATGTTGAGGTCCAGGCGCTGCATGACCGCCAGCCGCCAGGCGGCGCCCAGGCGGCCCGCGGCTAGGCAGCGCAGCACCGCCGCCAGCACCAGCAGGCGCGGCGACACGCCCTCCAGGTTGCCGCGAGGCATCTGCGGGAGGCGGAGGTCGGGGGGGGGAGGAGGAGGCGGGGCACAGAGCGGGGCGGGTGAGGGGTAGCCGGGAGGGCGCGGCCGAGCGAACGAGAAGCGCAAGCAGGCAGCCCTCGGCCCCTCTCGGGGGACAGCTGTGCGCGCATCAGCAACTCCGCCTCCCAGGCCCTGCTCCAACCCAGCCAGTCCACCCCCAAGCAATCCCGCGCACTTGCAGCACGGCCACCACGGGCGGCGCGGGGCAGGGCGCGCCGGGCGCCGGCTGCCCCTCGCCGCCCTCCCCGCCGGCGGCCTGGTCCGCGTGCTCGGGCGCCGAGGGGCAGGCCACCAGCGCCGCGCCGCCCTCCAGCGCGCGCACCGCCACGTCCCTGGCCGCGGCGGTGGCGGCGTCGGGCCGCATGGCTGCGTGCATGGCCGCCTGCACGTCGCCCTCGTGCCTGGCAGGGCAAGGGCGTTTGGGCGGTTGATGTGACAGACATGTGCCGTACTTGTAGTACGTATCGATCATGTACGACAACCATAGCGCCTCCGCAGGGCGGCCCGCGCGTCGCCCTCGTGCCTGGCGGGCTGGAGAGAGGTGCACACGGCTGGGTGTGCCAGTGGGGTGAACGGCTAGGGCGCAGGGCGCGACACCCCAGCGATGGCGCGACCCCAGGCCCACCGACCTGGTTCACCGAGCGCACATGCGCCCACGTGCGCACGGGTGCGTGTTACTCGATTGCTTTCAGAAAAGATGTAAACACACACATACCATATGTTACCTATTTGGGGTTCTGTGCTACCTAACACTGGAACACACATACTACTTACTATTATACTTATACTTATTTCTGAACATACAGTATGTTACCTACTTGTTAACACACATACCATATGTTACCTATTTATGAACACACATAAAAGTAGGTATGCGGGTGTTCTGTTCTACCTAACACTTAAACACACATACAAGTAGGTATGCGCACGGCCCCGGCTGCTGCTGTAGCTAACCTTCCACAGTAAGCACATGCAACACGCAAATCTCCCTGACACGGCCCCACCTGTTGTACCGGGAGCTGTGCGGATCGGCGGTGAGCTCGCGGTGCGTGTACCGCTGACTCATCAGCTGGCTCAGCAGTACGACGTACAGCAGGTTCTTGCGGCTGCCGTACAGCAGCGCCGGGCCGCCAGGGCCCCAGTACCGTACGGCGAGCGACGTGACCTCGGACGGCGCCAGCACGGCCGAGCCCCATGCCAGCATGCCGGCCCGGCCCAGGCCGAACATGGGCGGCGGCAGCTGTGGGCCGTCAAGCAACGGGAGGGACACAGGAGGGCGGCAGTTGGGGGCTGCCCAAGCAAGAAGACAAGCTAGGGCTGGCCAGGGGCCTGGGACAGCTGCAGCACAGCCGGCGCAGCGAGAGGAACCCGCCCCTCGGACGCAGCAGGGGTTCTGGGGTGTTTAGTAAGGTGCAAGAGACTGCTAACGCCGCCAGGACCGCAGCCGGGCACACCGCCCCGTCAAAGACGCACCGGCTGCCGCGCCGCCGCCGCCGCCTCGAACGCCGCCGCCGGCGTGTGGCGTACGACGCTGCACTCGGCCGGCAGTGACGCCGCCGCCGGGCATGGCTCCAGCGCCGCCGCGCCCGCCCGGATGAGCGCCACACGGCCGCCCGCCAGCTGCACCGCCGCTCCGCCGCCGGGCCCAGCGTACGGCACCACTCGTACGACATGGCCGCCGGCGTAGACCGGGTTCGGGCATTCCGAGATCTGAATCTCCGGGATCGCGCGCGGATCTGCCGGGTCCGAGGGCCCGGCCGAGATCCAGTCAACGTTGACCTGTACGAGTACATCGCCCGGCCCGCCCTCGAGGCCCGGCTCCGGGTACGGCGACGCCAGCACGAGCAGCGCCGAGCTGCCGTACAGCCAGCACACGGCGCGTGTACGGCGGCCACCGGCAAGCGGCACGTCGAGCGGCGGCACCGCCGGCCGCAGCGCCGGCTCTGGCGGCACCGCCAGGGGACCTGCGGCTGCGCCACCGGCGCGGGCGCTGGCGGCGGGGCCTGCGGCTGGCGCCGCCACGTCGGGCCCAAGCATCACCAGCTGGTCCTGTTAGCGTTGGCGCGGGCAAGGGCAGTGGCAAAGACCGTGACAAGGGTGGAGTAGACGGACCGATGCGTCGGTGCCGGGCCGACTTGCAGGGGACCGCCGTTGCCCCCGCAATCACGGCGGGTCAGGCGGACCCCGCTCCCGCTCCACGCACGTAATATATCCAGTCGTCATCCTTTACCCAAAGCAGGCCCTGCAACCTCCGCACCTCGATCGTCTCCTGCCACAGGTCCTCCTCCACAGCGCGCGCCATCGCCAGTCGCCCGCCCTCCAGCAACACCGCCAGCACCTCGTCCGAGTCGGCGGCCGCTGAGCCACCGGGGCCGGAGGAGCCGGCGGCGCAGCCGGGCGGCGGCAGAGCGCCCATGGCCACATCCACAGCGGCCTGCGGGAGAAGGCAGGTGGACCGCGGGGAACGGCGAACAGGGCCTGAGCACAGGCTCGCTGCGTTGGGCTGGGCTTTCGGTTAGCTCTTCGCGCTGCTTCTCAACCCTCTCGCCCTCTCTCTGGGGCTGCCCCGCGCTATCCAGACCAGCAGCCCGCTTCCCCTGGCGCCCGGGCTGTGCCCACCTCCGGCAACGCCACGGCCGCGGCGCACAGCGGCGGCGGCACGAGGCCCTGCCGCAGCGGCGTCAGCAGCACGCGGCAGCCGTCCACCACCGCCGCAGTGCCGCGCTCCGACGCCGCCAAGTCCCAGCCCAGCCGGACCTGCGGCGGTGCGCGGCCAGGCAGTCGTAAACAACATGACTGCACTGCCGGCAGCAACACCGGCAAGGCCCAAGCCAGCGCTTGCACGTCTGCACCAGGCAGCGAGGCTGACACGCGCGCGTCCCGCATGCTGCCGCGCCGCATGCGCCGTACCAACGGTACTGCAGCCGTACCCGTGCCGTACCTGCTCGTACAACCCTGCGCCGGTCAGCACGTGCAGCTGGCCGTGGCGCTGCTCGTCCCAGGCCAGCGCCGGGGGCGGGCCGCCGCGCACGGCAGGGTAGCTGCGGGCGTGCTTGAGGTACCAGTGCCAGTTGCTGCGGTGCCACATCTGGGGGTGGGTGGGTGGGCGGGTGGGGGCGGTATGCGTGACACGCCCGCGTTGGGCATACCCGCACGTACCGGCAAGCGAGGCTGGGTTAGGGGCACATATGCGTCAACAAACCGCGACCCAGCCGCCGCCGCAGCGCAGTGCAGCCCCCTGCAGCCGCCTGACCGAGTGCCCCATCATCCATCCAGCATCCATCCAAACACGCACCTGAAGCACCCACTCCTCCCGGCCGCCCGCTGCCTCCACGCCAGCCGCCAGCTCCAACTCCTGGCCCGCCTCGCCGTCGGCGCCATCGGCCCACAGCGGCGCCGTCAGCACGGCGAGGATCTCGCTGTCCGCACTCCAGGCCAGGCGCGCGATAGGCGCTGCGTTCGCGGAGGTCAGGACGGGCCAGGCCGCAAAGGCGGATGTTGGGCAGTGCTTGGGTCAGGCGGTGTGGCAGGACGGCGCCATTCCAGTGCACGTGAGCGTTGGGTTTTGCAGAGCAGAGCAGGCAGTTATCGTGGACACCGTAACCCAGCCGCATTGCAGCGTGGCTGCCCCGGATCCTGCCCAACGGCCCCTCACCCTTGCCGGGCAAGCTGAAGCCGCCGTGACGCAGCCCGTTGCGTTCGTACAGCAGTACACACGGCGTGGGGCTGACGGTGGCGCCGCCGCCGCCCGCCCCCGCACCCTTGTCCACGACGGCTCCCGCCGCCGCCGCCAGGTACAGGTGGCGGCCGTTGGGCTGCCACGCCGGCAGCGGCAGCAGCGCCGCCGCCGCCTCGCCCGCAGCGTGCAGCTCCAGTGTTGACCGGTCAAACACGCGCACGCGGTAGGGCGGTGGCGGCGCCGCCGCCCCGTCTGGTGGCGGAGCCACCGCCGCCGCCGCCGTCGGGTCGCGGCAGACGACAGCAAGGAACTTGCCGTCACCGCGCCAGCTGACTCGCGCGTCGGCGTACAGCGCCGGCAGCGGCCAGGCGGCGGCGGCGGCGGCGCCGTCGGCCCCAAGCACCGGCCCCTCGTGCAGCAGCTCCCACGCCTGGTGGCATAACGTGGCAAAGCGCAGCAGCGGCCGGGCGGCACGCAAGATCTTTGCCGGGTCGGGCCTGACGGCCGTGCTGCCGGCGGCTAACGCGGCTGCCCCAAGCCCTTCCATGCATGTAATCGGGCACGTCGTACAAAAAGGGCCCCTGATGTACACATCCCGGTCCCTGCCGTACCGTGTTCATGACCAGCAGCCCGCCCTCGCAGCTGAGTGCCGCCAGCAGCTCCCCGTCGGGGCTCCACTCGGCGGCCGCCAGGCCCCCGTCGATGGCGCCCACCTGAGCGGGGGATAGGTAACGCATCACACTCAGCACAGGGACAAGTAAGACATTATACCAAATCAATTAACAGCACGGCACCGGCATTGAGAAGCCATTCCGGGCACGAGGCGGTGCCGCGGCAGCGCTCCTGGCTCGGGCGCAAGCAGGCCCAGGGAGGTCCGCAGAAGCTGGAGGCAGCAGGCAGGAGCGAGCCAGCTAGCCGGCGGCCAGCTGGCACACAGGTGCATGGGTCGGCGCTCGGGACCGCCTCGCCCCAGCGCAACCGCGCGTCTGCCAGCTCCTCGCCTCGGCGGGCGTGCCCCCACGGCAGCTCGCCAGGGCCTCGCCTGCTCAAGCCTCGGCGGCCCGCCGCCCTGCAGCTCATCCTCGCCAACGTGCAGCAGCGACATGCTGCCACCGCGAGTCGCGATGAAGAGAGCGTCGAGCTCCAGGACGTGGGTGAAGGAGACCGCCCAGCTGGCGTGTGCGCTCGGGATCGAATCGGATGCGGCATCCTCGATGTTGGCGTCCGGCTCGGAGGCGAGGAGCTCGGGGCCCAGGCAAGTGTTCCACAGGGGCTGCGGGTTGGGTTGGCATGGGTGCAAGCTTGGGGCTCCGGGGCACTTGCGGGACGTGTTAGGGAGCCTGCAGCGTCGGCGTGGTGGGCCCCGGGGCCGTAAGGGCACGCACGGCGACACGCACCGCCGGAGCCTCGCCACCCAGTGCGAAGCAGTAGACGTCGGCCGTTGTAGTCAAGGCATAAAGCCGTGCGTCCGCAGCGCTCACGCAGAAAGCAGCGACGGCGCCATCGCCCACGTCCAGCTGCGCGCAAAGGTCGTGCTCGACAACAAGGTTTTTCATAGCTCACGGTTAAGTATTTTAGAGGTCTCGGACTATGCGGCCCAAAAGAACGTTGCCATCCGGTTGAGTCTGCGACGCCTTTGTGCGTAGGGGCTTCGATGAACCTTGACCTCCGGGTGCAAGTTCACAAACCTCTGTGGGGCTGTTTGGGTTGGGGTTTTGTGGATCGAACGTGTCCGACAGCCCCTGCTGCTTTCCTCCTCAGTCAGCGACTGGCCGCGAGGATGGCTGCGGCTGTACCGTAGTGCTGCCATGTCTTGGCTGTGATCAGCATCTATTGAAGCGTACCTGTGGAAGAAGCTGACCAACAGCGTATCAAACTTTACAGTGTCGAGCTGCGCGACAAGCGAGCAAGTCCCCGTCGATTCTCGCTGGTGCTGCCGCCACCCTCGGCAACCCACGCCGAGGGAAGCAGGCTGCAGCAAACACCCCGTAGATCCACCTCACACTCGCTTAGAAGCATACGTAGCGCGGAACAGCCCCTAACGGCAAAGCCCACGGCGCGCGCGCGGCACTTTGGCCAACAGCGATAGACAGCACGAGAACACGGCCCACCTCCATACAGAACGCACAGAAAGCATATCCCAAAAATGCGGTCCCGTCTCCCACGAGTTGCCCACGCCTCAGCCCCACAGCACAGCTGGCGAAGCCCTGCTTCTGCCTGCACAAGTGCACTCACGGCTCCTGCCCACATCGGTCGAAGCCAGGCCGGACAGGCGATCCCGAAGACAGCCCATGAACCCTGTCCCATGCTTGAAACTCCTTGATCCCGGCATCTTACGAGCCAACGCCAGCACCTCGCATACCACCCCGGCCGCTTGCCCACAGCCGGTCGCTGCAACCCCACCGCAGGCCACAGCAGCAGGGATCCTTTATTAGAAACGCCGCATGGCCGGGTGCCCAAAGTTTTGCGATATGGGACCCGGTCGATGCAAGCAACACGCACCTCACTCGCTCCCGACGACAAAACGCACCCCCTCCCCCGAGCAAGCTCGCGCCCACTCTTGGCACGCCGCGCCCCGCGCGGGCACCAGCCTCCCCTGGCTCACCCCTGCGCTGCCACCCCAAACCCCGTTGGCGTGGGCGATGGCAGCGCGCCGAGCTTCACACTACCCTGGCGCCACCACAGCCGCTGCCACTTGACCATTCCGGGAGCCGGTCACCAGGATACCGTACACAACCCGTGCCGATTGCCGACCACATCATGCCGATTGCCGACCACGCCAGAGCGGACTCACATATCAAACCGTCGAGGCGGCCACAGGGTGCCTGCCGTCAAGCCCAGCCCAGTCACAAAGACGCGCCGCCAAACTAATGTAGAGAGCTGCTTCCAATGTCCGGTGCCAGCAGCGGGGGGGGGTGCCGAGGCCCTTATTGCACTGGCCGCGCCAAGGGCCAAGGCGCGGGTGCGTGGCGCTGCCCCTTGAGGCCGCTCCCTCCTCGCCTCGCAAGGCGCACCGCTGCCGCCTGCCCCCGCCTGACGCAGCGTCGTCGCCCTCGAGCGCTCGCAGCTGCCTGCCGAGCACCCGCGAGCCCCGAACTGCCCGACAGCGCCACGGGTCGAGCGCATGGCCTCGCGGACGCCCGCAGCCACCTATCACCCTGGCAGCACAGCTGGCCGGGCGCCGTGCAGGCACCCTGCAGCTTGCCGCCGGACTGGGCAGGCTAATGCTGCGCTCGGGGCGTCCGTGGACACGCTGTGGCGTTGACCTCATCGACGCGCTGCTGGACCTCCCTGCGCCTCACAGATCGGCAGCTGCTCCTCTGGCGAACCACAAAACTACCGGTACCGCGGTGCCGCTCCGGCGCCGGGCCCCGGCGAGGCAACGGCAGCCGAACGGCGCGGGGCCCGCACCGGTGGGCGGGGTGCGCGGCTGGGCCCGCAATGCGCTGCACTCCAGACGGCGGACCTCCGGCCCGCCGCCATCATGCGTCCGTAGCGCGCCACAGGAGCTGCCAACGCCGGTTGGAGACGAACCGGCCGCGCGCCGGCCCCGCGGAAGGGCTTCGCGAGCCGTCACCGCACCGCACTATGACTCAGCGACACTCAAGAGCGCCGGCGCTGGTTCGGGCGGCGAGACGCCGAAGCCCTGAGCCGCAGCCGCGGCCGCGGCTACCGTCGCTTCGGCAGCCAACTGCCGGCCGTCGCCTGGCGAGCTGCGCGAGTCCTGCTGCACGCCAGACGCGGGCGCAGTGGGGATCGGCGGGGCAGATGACAACGACGAGCCCTCCGTGTCACCGGCTGCGGGCATGGCCCCGCTCCGCATGCCGCCAGGACCCCCCATGCGCCCGCTCCTGCCGCTGCCGCTACTCGCGAGCGCGGCGGCGGGTAGGCCGCCGCCACTGCCGTGCCGGCCCCCCGGCCGCGGAAAGCCGGCGTGCGGCTGCCCGCCACCAGAGTTCGCCGCCGGCGACTGCTGCTGCGCAGCTGCCTGTGCAGCGGCGGCGGCGTTGGCTGCCGCCACGTGCTTGGGGTTGTCTGTACTGAAGTTGGCGTTGGACCGGAAAGAGCCGTTGGAGCTGGGCGCCTCGGAGTCGCCTTGCACCAGCTGGGAGGTGGCGCGACCCGTGGCAAGAAATGGGAGAGGGTGTGTCATGGGGAGAGAGGAAAGACGGGCAACAGAAAGGTTCTGGGGGAGGGCGGTCGCACGGGAGTTCGGCCTCGCAGCTGTGGCGGCAGGCTCGGCGCAGAGCCCACGCAAATGCATGTGTGGCGGCGGTGATCCATCCGTGGCCACCAGGTCCTCAGCCCGTGTGCGCAGCTGACACACGCTACGTGCCAAACCTTGGCCACCGTTCCCCAAACTCCCCCCCCCCACTTCTCAGCCCCGCGTCCGCGCCGCCCACCTGCAGCACCAGCGTGAGCTGCTTGACCAGCTCGGCCGCCGCCGGCCGCCGCTGCGGGTCGGGATCCCAGCACTGGTGTATGAGCTTCCGCAGCTTGGGCGGGCAGCGGCTGGCGTCCAGCTTTGACAGCGGCAGCCGGTGGTGCCGCACTGTGATGCTGTAGGCGATGGCCACCATGGAGCAGCCCTCCCAGGGCACGCTGCCGGTGAGCATCTCCCACAGGATCACGCCTGGGGGCGGCAGAGAAGCCACGAGCGGCGGGCAGGCAAGGGGTGAGAGAGGTGCAGAGGCATCGCAAGCACGAGCCATGAAGCATGCTGCTAGGCGGAGCACGTGAGCGCCGCACAGGGTCACCCTGGGGCGGGCGGGTACCCCGGCTCTCGGTGCAACCCGCATCTCAGTGCTGCGTCGCCGCACGGCACGACCCACCTAGCGCGTATATGTCCGCCTTGTGCGTGATGACGTAATTGGAGGCGTCGAAGGCCTCCGGCGCCATGTAGGCGGGCTGCGGACGGGAAGGGGGAGGGCGGGCATGACGACACGCGTCAGCCAAAGCCAACGGAGCGAGCACTAGCCGACGGCGCGGCGACGTGCTGCTCGTGACCAAGAAGCGGCGGGCGCTGCACGCGAGCTGCTGCGCGATGATACAAGCATGGATACCCGCTGGCGCAGCCCAGCCCGCCGTCTCACCGTTCCCGCCTCTGGGTGGCGCGTCACCAGTACTGTGCTTCTCAGTCGCGACAGACCGAAGTCCTGCGGGCCGCAGGCAAGATCAAACATGGAGGGAATGGCACGTTCAGCGACGCGGGGCTGGTGTGCAGCAAGCTGGAAGCATAACGCCCCGCGGTACAGCTGCGACTGCAGGTCTCACCGTGAGCTTGGCTATGGGCCGCGGGCTCTCCGTGTTGGACAGCAGCACGTTGCCGGGCTTCAGGTCACGGTGCACAATGGTCGGGTGCTGCAGGTCAAGAAGGGGACCAGGTTCAGTCGCTGCTGAGGGGCGGTTTGTGGTGGCACGGCGCCAGAGCAATCACCCACGACAAGCTCATCGAAGCGCACACGACACGCCTGTTCCCATGCCTCCCGCATGCTTCCCACCAAGTAAGCGAGGCCGCGCGCGATGTCGGCCGCGACGTGCAGCACCTGCACACGAGGGGCGGGGGAGAGAGATGGCCGCGTGCGTGTCAAGCCACCTGCTGAGTAACTCGAGTGACCCTTGCAGCTGGTCGCTAGCGCTATGGCCCGAGTCGCGGCCGAGGAAACGCGGGAAGCACTCGGGAGATACCCTCCCGTGCAGAGGCAGGTGCGGCAGCGCCAGACGCCCTTGCCGTAGTGCCGGCCTAACACGCTTCGACGCCATTGTGTCGCCAGCAGAGCGGGCGTGACGGACGTTCGGCGCTGGCCCGTGGCGCCACGCACCGTCGGAAGCAGCATCAGCTCCCCCGGCTTGCCGTGCACCAACCGCTCCAGCGACGTGTCCATCAGCTCCATCACCTGCGGCGGTTGGCAGATGCGGTTGGCACAGGGCGGTTGGCAGATGCGGTTGGCACAGAGCGGTTGACGGTTTGCATTACGGCAGAGGCAAGCCGGTCGCCGCGCAGGGCACGGGACCCGCTGCCATAGCACCAGGCTGTAGGCACCAGCACTGGCAGCCGCTGCGCGCAACTCACCAGGCACAGCCGTGGCGGTTTGAGGCACGCCGCCAGCAGGCGGACGATGTTGGGATGCTGGCAGCGGCCCAGAACCTGCGTGTTGGTGCGAGCAGCAACACGTCAGCGGCACGCGTCAGGCTCTGCGCAGCTGCCGTTGCAGCTCTGCACCACAAGCGCACATCCATATGCCGGCCTTGAGCTCTTTCTTCGTGACCGTTTCGCTCACCTCCACCTCCTGCGCAAAGCTACTGACGAGCGAGTCGGTGGGTCCGCTCCACTCGTCCACATCTACCACCAGCTTCACCGCCACACGCTGGCCGCCGTACAGCCCCTGCACAAGAACAATACGGCAGAACGGCATCAGGACGGAGTCCGAGCAGGTCGGCAAGCGTACACAACACGCGCTGCAGCGCCGGTTGCGCAATCGGTCGAGCAAGTAATCCGAGCGGTTGACAGCTCCTCCTCTCCGAAACAGTGTCATCGGTGACTTCTGAGGCCTCACCTCGACCACACGGCCGTAGCTGCCCTTGCCCCTGATGATGGGCAGCAGCTTGACCTCCGTGTCACACTGCACGTCCAGCTTCAGGTCAGAGCGGTGCGGCGTGAAAGGCGTCACGATGACCAAGGGGCTGCTGGCATCCACGTCTGCGAACACCGCACGATGGGACAAAAGCTAGTAAGAGGGCACCCCTGCGTGACGACGGCATAGCCAGACAACCGAAACCCCGTCACGGTGCTTCCCCGCCGACAACAGCCCAACAACAGCCGCGCCCCCGCAAGCGGTGTGCACATTGGGGTATCCGGCGCACCTGTGCTACTGAGCACGCAGGTGCCCACACCGCTGGGCAGCGTGATAAGGTTGCGGCCCTGGCTCTGCTGCAGCGAGCCGTTGGCGCTGCCGCCGCCCGGTCCGGCCTTTTGGGCGACGCCGGACGGCGGCCCGCCGCTGCTGACGGGCGCCGAGCCCGTGGCGCCGCCGTTGGCGCCGCCCGAGCCATGCTTGCCATTCGCCAAAGCCGCCTGTGCCGATTCCTGCATGCGCCTGTGAGGCAGAGCGGGTAATGGAGGGACATATACACAATGCCAGTTGCTGAGCATCCTTGAGCTCGCCCCGGCCCAAGGAGACATGCAGCAGCTGGCGGCCCAGGTCACGGAACTTTAAGCCGCGTGCCGTGACGGCGTCAGCTGGGCAGCGCCTGCCATACACGCCGTACACGTCGCGGAGTGCGGCCGCATCGCAGCAGCTGGATCGCGGCCTCACTTGTTGGCGTCCTCGTATGCCTTCCGGCGCTCCTCCTGCTCGCGTTGCCGCTTTCTCCGCACCACCAGAAACACCACGAGCAGAATCACCGACACGCCCACAACGCCTGCGCAGGAGGCCAAAGGCACGTCATGTGAGCATCAGTCAGGTGCCGCACAATGCCGGAGGCAATAAAGCGTGCAGCATGCCGGTGCGCAGTTGTGCGCGTGTCGGCAGTGGCGTGGGTCAGCAAATATGACGTACGCATGATGTGGGTCGGTCCAACAGAGCATGATGTGGGTCACGCCCAAGCGCTGGCTCAGAAGCCTGCATCCTAGTCCACATGCAATGCTGCGTAATGCGTACCTCCAACAACGCCGCCCACGATGCCGGCGATCGGGGGGCTGCTGCTGGTCGGCTCGGGCACAGCAATTGGCCGCGGAGCTGGAGACGGCGGAGGGCTGTTGATGGGCGTGCGAGGGAACCTGGGAGGCAGGGAAGGGTGCAGGCAAGCAGCTTGCCGTTTGCGCGGCATATCACAGAACCCATAACCACGCTGCCAGCGTGAGTGCGCAGCGCCAACGAAGACCCTGACTTCTGCGGAGTCATCACTCGAGCACAGCCCTCGCGCTGCGTCTGTACCCCAGCAACCCGCTCACATGTACAGGAAGCACCCCAGCGGACCGAGAGCTGTCACACACTCATCCGTCATCTGCCGCTCGCACAGATACGGCACACGCAGCATGTACAGGGTGTATCGCGTCGCGGTCGCGCGGCCGAAAGCGTCAATGTCGAAGCCCGCCACAGCAACATCCTGCAAAGGAGCGGTGAGGCGTGCCGGCAACGCAAGGGGTTGCCATGGCAAGGCGACATGGAGCCAGTGACACAGGCTTCCGGCGCGTGTCAAGGCCGTTCAATCAGTGGCTCGCTTAGCCTCGGCTGACAAGGCAGCCATGCTCATGGCAGCCGTGCTTGAGTTGCCACATCTTCCTGGCCCGTAGCAGTAGCAACGCAGCTCCGGCGCGCCCCACAGCCCTCTGCTGCTCGGCCAGCTGCCGCACCTGGTACACGCCTTGATCGGGCCAGCAGCGCTGGATGGGCGGCGCAGCGGTGTTGTTGGTGCAGCCGGCCTGGGTGACATTGGATAGTGAGACCTGGGTCCCCGGAAGGTTGGGTGGCCGCGGGATAGACGCCATGATCTCGCCCTGGATGTTGCGGGGCACGCAAATTCCTAGCGGGGGGGGTGCAGGAGGCAGGGTACGGCGGACCGAACCGGTCTTAAGCGTGGAAACCACACAATACCCACACAAGCCAACACCAGCAGTCGCCCAGGCCCCTGGCCCGACTCACGCAGCATTAACACCGCGTCCTGCATCAGGACCACCGCGCCTGCTTCGTTGTTAGAACTAGCGACCAGGTCGAAGCCAGGGGACTGGCCCAACGGCGTGGCCCGGAAGTCGCGGACCACCAAGTACTGCAAGATAAGGAACGCTGCACCTTCCAGCCGGATCTGCGGATGGGGGCGGACGGGGGAAAAGGGGCTTAGGACACACCTAAGTCAGGAGGTTGAGGAGGGACGCATACGGCGCACACTCTGCTGGCCACCGCGGACCACACCTCCGCCGTACCCGCTCGTGCGACACATCACGCAGCTTCGAGCACAAGTGCTCCGAGTAGGGGCCGCGGCCATCGCAAGCTTTCGCTCACACCAAAACGCTCAAGTCACATATGCCCGATGTGCACGTTGTCTGCTCCCTGGACTTGCGCCACACCCATGCGACGCCACCTAAGAAGGAGGTGCAACGCACGCCAGCGCACCTTGGCCTTCACGAACCCCAACCCCAGCACCGGCCACGACGAGCGCTCGCCCGGCCAGCCGCTGATTGTGAAATTAGAAGCGCGCTGTCGGGGGTAACCCTGGCCGTCCGCTGTGTTGTTAGGCCAGTGCGAGTCGTCCATGCTGAAACTAGCGTTCACAAGCGCGAACGTCTTGTTGGGGTCCATGAGCGCGGCTACCAGCTGGTCTCCATTTGTCACCACGGCGACGGAAGGGTCGTTCATTCCGTCTACAGGAAGAGGCACTGGCGTCTGCGCGGTGCCCAGCCGGGCCAGCGCTGCGAGAAGCAGCACGGCCAGGCACCATCTCGTGCTGTAGACAGGCGCCATAGAGCGGGCCGCGCTAGGTTGCCTTCCCCATCCTATCAGAAGGGGCCATTGCCCCCGCTTGCTCAGGTGCGCCGAGAGATACGTATGATATGCTTATCCAGAGCAACAAGGCTTCGGCTGTGCTAGCTTAAGTAGCACAGCTAGCGGCGTCGGTGTGTGAGTCTCGTGTTCAGGATACCAAGCAAACACTGTAGAAGTATGTCATCTGAGCTGCTTAGTGGGAACTGTACTGATATGGCGGTGTTGCCGTGTTGGTCAGCCCACGGAGCGATGCGGCCGAGCTTGTGTTCTATTTCCTACACCAGTTTGTGTAAGGGACTGTCAGAAGTGTATAGTGAATAATGAAGCTCGGGGCGGCTGGTAACGGAACGAGCAACTCTGCATGTGTGACCGCGCCAGTCCTAGTCTCCTGTCAGTTCCCCTGTGTGTGACCGTGCGCTGGTCGTGGTCGGGCCGCGAAGCAAATCCGTTCCCAGTGCCCCTCAATACACAATCCAGCTATCCAGGCACACGCGGGGGTCGCCAGCTCACGGTCCGCACGTACACATAAGATTGACAGCTTTCCTTGACATGCAGCGGAGATGCTCACACGCTTTCCTCCGGTGTGCTAGCTCGCACCCTGGCTCGTTGGCACAACGCAACACGTAGTTGACGGGGTGGACGGTCAAAGGTAAAACCAGGAGTCCAGGAGTGACAACCATGCAAGAAATGGACGTCAACGGCCACTCGAGCGTGCCCTGGCAGGCCCCGGCCATGTCCGGGTGAAGGGAGAAGGGGTCGCGTCCCAGACAAGTGCCGGCACGTAGAGCGCTGGTTGAGAGGGTGATGGGCGCCTGCGTTTCAACGAGGGGGTTGAGGGTTAGCGGCAAGGGGCTGGCGGTGGCTGGGGGCAGAGGGCAGTGCAGG
>BDDC01000257.1:0-40048 GCA_001662425.1 Chlamydomonas sphaeroides | reverse complement strand
ATTACAACCAGAAGGATGCCAGGAGAGGAGCAGAGACCACCTTGCAACAACCGCTCTGGCACCCCAGGCGCTCAGCAACCCGACCGGTTAGCGGGCGTCCTTGAATGGCGGTGTAGAACGGTAGCAGGAAGCGTCGCACACTTGCAGGCTGCGCGGTTAATGGGGACGCGGCGGGAACCTGCAGGGAGGGTAAGCGCCCCAAGCCCCGGGAGTTGGATAAGCGGAGGGGCGTGGGATGGGAGTCATTGCCGCGAGCGGTTGGGGCCTGGGCCTGTTCTGCGTGGGATGGGAGTCATTGCCGCGAGCGGTTGGGGCCTGGGCCTGTACTGCCCTACGACCCACGCCTTCCCTCCAACTCCTCTTGCCCTCCACTCCACTCCACTTGCTCGGCCCGTGAGCCCCGTCGTGGCCCTCGGCCCTGGCCCCTGGCGCACCTCCTCGGCTGCCGCGAGGTCCACCTCCGCCAGCGGCGCCACCAGGCCTGGACACGTGGGCAGGGTGGCACCGAACGCCGAGGGCGGGGCACCCGCAACGCGGAGGGGGTGATAGCGGCTGCCGCAAGCGGCCGCGAAACAGCGAAAGCGGCAGCAGCGGCGACGTGCGTTGAGATGTGCAACATTCGGTGGCAGAATCTACCAGAGCAGATCAGCAAGGCGCTGCCTCAAACAGCGCTCCGTCACCTCACCGCCCGTGCGTTGCCCGCGCGTCGCAGGACAGGCCACAGGCTTCCCCCACGTCGTGACGCACAGGGCCAAGGGGCCAGGGGGCACCGCCACGGTTGAGAAAGTCGTAAACCCTGTGTCTTGCGTCCGGCCCACCTGCAAATTTGCTCCAGCGAGGTCAGGAGGACCTCCTGAGCGAAGCCGCACGTGAACCAAGCTCGTCTGCTTGCCTAGCGCAGGGGAAAATCTTCCCTAGCCTACCCATAGCTTAGCTTTTTGTTACCCAACGCTCACTCTTCCTGTGGCGCGCCTTGCATAGGCGAGCTATGAGGCTTGCCTTTGGTCGCAGGGGGGCCTCTGCTGGAGGCGGGGGGTTGTTGGCTTGGGGTTAGCGGTGGGGTTCGAGTGCCTGCACGGTTTGCCATGAGGCGATACTCGGCACACCGCACCAATTTGTCCCGCTTATCACACAACGGCATAGGACGCGTCTCACGTCATTTGCCCCGCAACGCCTAGTTTCTTGACAGCGAGACAGCACGAACGCGGCAGATCTCATCGTGTCGCTCCCTGCTGTAGAGCCATACTACGCTCATACCCTCGCGCGCCTCAGCCGTACCTAGGAGGCTCCAGCAGACATGGCGGAGTCGCAGGTAACTTGGCGTGCCTTACTTAACATTTCGGGAGCTCGCCAGGCAGCGCCTGATTGCAGCACACACCTTGGCATGACATACGCGAGGCAGTTCTTGCGCCGGAGCTTGTGTCACGGCACGCCCTGGTACGCCCTTCCACGTCCCTTACCCGTCTCCCTGCCGCACCCCTTCCCCTCCCCCCGCCCAGTACTCCTTCTCGCTTACGACATTCAGCCCAAGCGGCAAGCTCGTGCAGATCGAGTACGCGCTGAATGCCGTCGCGGCGGGCGCCACGTCGCTCGGCATCTCCGCCACCGATGGCGTGGTGATTGCCACCGAGAAGAAGCTGCCTTCCACGCTCGTCGATGAGGCGACCGTGCAGAAAATCATGACCATCACGCCGCAAATAGGCGTCGTGTATAGCGGCATGGGGCCCGACTTCCGGGTCCTCGTGCGCCGCGCCCGCAAGACGGCGCAGGCCTACTTCCAGACGTACAAGGAGCACATCCCCGTGGCGCAGCTCGTGCGCGAGACGGCCGCGGTCATGCAGGAGTTTACACGTGAGTAGCTGTGGTGCATGAGTGGCAGGGATTTGCGTGAACGGGAGCAGGGGGCCCATCTGCACGGGGCAGCTCAGCCGGCCGAAGGATCCGAGGCCCAGCGCCCCCGTGCGGACGGGCGCTGGCTTCTGCGTGACCCAGGACGCCGCTGTGCCTCTGGCGCCGGCCAGCGCTACTCCGCGAAACGAGCGACGCCGGCCGCTGCCCCGCGGCCGGCACGGCTCGCAGGGCTGACCCCGGAAGCCGGCCCACGGGGTATGGCGGCCGCCTGTCAGGCGCGCCGGCCAGGCACGCATCAGCAGCTAATCTCACGGTCGCCGCGGCGGTGACTTCGCGTACCGTAGCCGCCCAGTGCCAAGGCAGCCGGTCTACCTCTGACGCAGTGTACGCTGAATGCCCGCGGCGCGGGGCGGCGCTCCAGCCGACCCCTTCCGCCATCATCCCTCTCCCGGCAACTCGCACAGTCCGCTGCCCCGTCTGTCGCATGGGCCCCGCCATGGCTGCCGCATCGAGACCGAGCGCCCTGCTCGCGCAACCATTCCGTCCTGCGCAGAGACGGGCGGCGTGCGGCCGTTCGGCGTGTCGCTCATGATGGCGGGCTACGACGACAACGGGCCGCAGCTGTACCAGATCGACCCCTCCGGCTCCTACTTTGCATGGAAGGCATCCGCTATCGGCAAGAACATGACCAACGCCAAGGCCTTCCTGGAGAAGCGCTACAGCGATGAGGTGCGGCGTCCCCTCTGACCTTGTTCTGTCTCGTTCAACTATGGAACGATGTGAACATGTACATGCCACGCACGCAACCTGACAGCGGCCCGCACCGCGCGCGGCCGCTGCGCCTGTACGCGGCACGCTCCGGCTGCACCCGTGGGTCCGCGCTGGGTGCTGGATGTCCGTCAGACAGTCTGTGCACCATGCGAGCCTCCGCGCCCGTCTGCTGTGATCCCGTCCTGCCTGCAGGTGGGCATTGAGGACGCGGTGCACACGGCGCTGCTGACGCTCAAGGAGGGCTTCGAGGGGCAGCTCAGCGGGTCTAACATTGAGGTCGGCGTCATCGGGCCCGACCGCAAGTTCAAGGTGGGCGCGACTCAAGGTGGTACTGGCGCAGCGGGCGCCGCGGGGCAGGGGCAGGGGCCAGGCGCCTTACGACGCGCCCAACAGGGCACTCTGTGAGGGAATGCGTGTGGTGGCCTGTTGTGCGGTCAAGCAAGGGTGGTTGCCATGGCGGCGGTCGCCGTTCTGACGCGTGATGCGCCGTGACCTGCCCTGGTCCAGGTCCTGACCGAGGCGGAGGTCAGCGACTACCTGCAGGAGGTGGAGTGAGCGGCCTGGAGCGCAGGGTTGGGAGGGGGCCGCGGCGGAGGGGTGGGGGAGGGCCCTGGCGCCCAGCGGCGTAGGAGGTGGCAGGGGGCTGCGTGGGTGTTGCGGGCTGGTGTTCAGGGGTGGAGGCGGAGTGGAGCAGCGCCCAGCGGGCGTGGGGCAAGCTGGCGCGAGCGCCCTGGGCGCCATCGCGCCGGGGGTACGGTAGTTTGGTGCCGGCGGGGTCTGTGGCGTCGGAGGCCGGGGGCAGAGGCTGCGGCAGGGTGGCGGGGCGCGCGTCCGGTCAGCTGGTGGCTGCGTGCGGGTGGCGCTGGTAGGTTTGGGGTGGCGAGGGGAGGCAGGGCAGGGCGGCGCACTGGGAGTTGCGGGTCGGGCGTTGGGGCCTCTGGTTCTGGGCGTTGGCTGGCGAGGAGCGTGGCCAAGGAGGAGTGGGCTTCGTTGTAATGCCGTCGAGCTGCGTGGCCGCCCGGCGGCGTCTGGTGGCGTTGCGGTCAGCGGCGCCGGCCGGCCACGGGCGGCGCCTGGGGCTCTTGGGGTGGCGATCAAGCTCTGCTTGGAGGTGTGAAGCCTGCGCCTCGCCATGCAGCTTCATGCGTCCCTCATCCGCCGGGCACCTGTGCTCGCAGCTTCACGCTGCAAGAGGCGCTGCTCGCTGCAGCTTGCGCAGGTTGTTGTCACGACGTCAAGCACACGCCGGGGGCGGCACATGCGTAGCGGAGTGGTCCGTTGCGTCCAGATTGGCGGCAGAGGGCTCGCCATCTGCCTTGTCATCGGGGGCAGGTGAGTTCCAAATGCTTTGCGGCCGGCATCCCGGCAAGTCACCCAGAATGGTGCCAAAGGCGGTAGGTAGCGCCTAGTGGAATTCGGCAATTCGGGTGACTGCGCCAGCTTCCGGCCGGCTGAGGTCACGCCCAGCCCGCGTGACATTAGTCCCCAATGGGCAATGGCCAACCGGTCGGGTGACTTGAGTGACCTGGGTGACTGTGCTTCTATCCGTGCGGCCAATACATTGTGGTGGCCTCACGGTCAGACCTGCGGTAGGCCACAGGCTGTGCAGCTCACCTGGGGGCCCACCGAGTCCAGCCCGTGTGACACCCGCACACACGGATTCGCAGGCTCGCAGGTTCAGGGGTTTGGCTTCATTGTTTCGTACACGAGCTCGTTCGGCCCAGGCCCGCGAGGCCCACGCCCGCTCGCCCGCCGCTTGTGCTGCAGGGTACACGCCCAATGGCAGAGATGTATCCCGACTGCACTGCGGACACGCACACGGCCCAGATGCGCCGCCTTGATCGACCCTTACATCAACGGGGACTGGAACCGCAATGCGACGCGACGCGACGCGTTCAAGCAACCCCGCAGCGCCTACCCTGCGGCTACACCTGCCTGCCTCAGCCGGAGCCTGCCCTCCCATCCCTGCTGGGTGGTGCAGCCGCACTGCGCCCTTAGGGGCCACTAGGAAGCCCGCAACGAGTTATTCTTCTTTCATCTCCGTATGGTGCCGCACTACTTCTGGGTTGCTGGCACGCCCAGCCTACTCCGACTTCGACGCTGGTATACTAAGCCTACTCTGCGCTACACTGCCTGCGTCTGCTTCACTACGACCGCCTGAAGCCAAGCGTGGATCGGATCGCAGATGGGGAGCACAACCCAACGCTGCCCAACAACTACCTAAGCCTGATCTCGAGCATCGCCCGGCACCAAGGGAGGCCTATCGCTGCCCCATCTCTCGGCCCCCGCCGCACCGCCGTCCCGCCAGCCATCTACCCGCATGCACTACTTTCCAGTCCCCAACTCCCCTTCCCCAGCGAGCGGCCGCTGCGACCCACGCCTGCCGCCGCCAGCCGGCTCGCCCCCCCCCCCGGTCGCAGCCGCGGCGA
The DNA here is from genome assembly GCA_001662425.1 of Chlamydomonas sphaeroides. NCBI lineage: Eukaryota > Viridiplantae > Chlorophyta > Chlorophyceae > Chlamydomonadales > Chlamydomonadaceae > Chlamydomonas > Chlamydomonas sphaeroides. The sequence continues at coordinate 34,997 of BDDC01000257.1, read as the reverse complement.
TCAGCGGCTGCCCCACACAAAGGTGATGGTCTCAACCAACTCGCCCATGCTGCCGCGCATCCACAGCAGCTGCGGCCGCCGGCCGGCCACCCCCACGCAGGGGGTCGCCACCGCTGACCGCGGCCACTCCGCGGCCGGCTTGCCGGCCGTCAGCACGCGGCCGGACGAGGTGACAAACTGCAGGCCCACGACGAAGCCCGCCTGATCGTCCCAGCCGACGGAAGCGCCCAGGATGCCCTCGCCCGGCAGGAATTCGATAGAGCCAGGGTCGCCGCCCGTGACGGTGCCACGCCAGGGGCCGACCTCGCGGCCGTACGTGAACTGCACGGCATGCATGTAGTCGCTGGAGCGCCAGTTGACGGACCTGTGATGTACGGCGGCGGCAAGCGGTGTTGGTGTTTCGGCCTCGTGTCGAGTGCCGAAGGGCATCGCCAACCTGGCGTCAGCGCATGCTACGCGCTGCCGCTCGCGCCTATACCCGGCCACACTATGCACCGGTGCCACGGTGGCGGCGGCCTTACGTGATGCGGTAGCCGGACCAGGGCTCGTCGTCCCAGGCGACGCTGGTGTCGCTGGAGCCGAAGCCAAAGGGGCCCTGGATGAGCTCGTTGCCAGAGCACGGCAGCGGCGGTGCTGCGGGACGAGCGGGGGCCAGGAGGGGCGGGGTGAGCGGGTGACAGCGGCGCACTGCGTTGGGCGGGCGGACCCCGCGTTGAGATGTCATCACCCCTGGCGGGCGATGAGCACAGGCTTCCGGCGCGTACTGCCCGACTCACGGGGGGGAGAGGACGGCGGGGTGCGCGGCCGCCTCGGGGGCGGCGGCGAAGGCGAGGGGCCCCTGTGGAGGGCGGGCAGGCAGGCCGGCAGTCGCAGCGGCGACGGGCCGCGGCAGGTTCAGCAAGGGCAGAAGCTGGGCGCCCAGCCAGGGCCTGCCCCGGGCCTGCCCCTGCTCCTAGGTGTGACCGGGTGCAACGGAACAGGCGCGGCTCGGAGCGCGGCTCGCGGCAGCGCGCGCCGGTGCCTTGGTCCCGGTGCCGTGAATGGCGCGTACGGGGTACGCAGCCCCGCCGTGACGCACGCACGCACCTGTACGATGCCCGTACGCGGCACTCGTTGCCGCGCCGCGGCAGCGACAGTTGGAAGGTGCCGGCTGCAGCAGGAATTCGAACGGACGGGGCGGGGCGGGGTCAGTCGGTTCTACCGGCCGCGCCCAGCGGCGCGCGTCGCCCGCCCGTGCGCGGCTCCTCGCATCCCCCATCCCACGGGATGGGTGAGGGGCGACACCAGGCAGGGCCCTCCTCACCTGGCACCGGGTCGTTGCTGTCGAACCTGTGCGAGCGGGCAGGCAAACAGGCGGGCGGTGCGCGGGTAAGTGACGGCTCTGGGCGACCCGCCGCACGCTCGACACCTGGCCCGCCCGGCCGCTGCTCCACGACGCCACTCCCGCCCTCCCTCGCTGCCCATCCTCCGAAGCCCAGCCTCTACCAGGTGCTGGCAAACCAACACGCCCTCGAGCACCCCCCCCCCACTCCGTCCCCGTTCGCCGTTGCCCCTGCCTTGCCTGTAGTAGGTGCCGTCGTAGGTGAGGTTGTACTGGAAGCCCTGCCCCGTGAGCAGCGCCAGCGGGGTGCTGCTGAGGCCACTGACGTACGACAGGCCTGCAAATATGGGGGCGAGGGCGCCGTACGTTGGGAGCTCGCGGGGCTGGGGCGCCGCGCTGCGCGCACTCGGCCTGGGTACGGAGGGCTGGCAGCATGCGACTTGGAGCACAGCGGCGCACGGCCGGAGCAGAGTTCGGGCCACGCAGTCGAGGTTGCGGTGGGTGCTAGGAGGCTGGTGTGGACCAGACCGGCGCAGCCTCCGCCTCCACCGCTAGCCGCCGTGGGCTGCAGCTGCGCGCTCGCTGGAGTTGTCTATGTCCGAGGACATGTATGTACGTAATGCTGTGACGAATGAATGTAAAAGTATTTATAGGGTTTGAATCAAACGTGATCGCTCTCGTGCTCACCGACACCGCCGCCCGCCAGGCGCAGCGGGGTGCTAAAGGGCGCCGACAGCTCGCCCTTGACCAGCGACCCGCTGAACGACGCGAGCTCAAACATGGTCCGGTTGAGGCCTGGAGGGGGAGGCCGGGGTGGGAGCCAGAGGAGGAGCTCGGGTGCGCGTGCGTGTGCGGTGGGACGCAAAGGTTTCGCACACGGGGCCAACGGAGTGGGCAGGGAGCGGAAGCCGGGTCGGCATGTGGGGGCGGTGCCGGGGCTGTGCTCAGGCGGCGGGATGGTGACCGCTTGCCTCGCTGCTGCGGCTGCGGCGGCAGTGGGCCTGGCGCCTGGGCCCCGCTGGCTGTGCAATGGGCTGGGGGCTCCAGGATGGGGTGCATCGTGCTAGCCGCTTGCCGGGCACACGGCTCCAGCGGGGTTGTCTCACTGTTAGCGGTGATGTTGAACTCGAGCAGCAGGTAGGGCCAGCGCCCGTTCAGCGAGCTGGCGCGGTACCAGATGAGCCTGTGTGACGTGCGCAACACAGGAGGGACGAGCGGGGCAGGGCGCGTCGGTGGGGCGTGCGGGGGCAGTGGTGGGAGCTGGCATGGCCCCATGCGAGCATGTGAAGCGCCTCCCATCCCATCCGCATAGGGCGGCGGCTTGCAGGCTGAGGCTGCAACGCGTTAGGCGTCCGGATCAGCCCCTTCGAGACAGCCCCGAGACAGCAAGCGCTTCCTAGGCCAGCAAGCTCGGCGCTGTCCCGGCCCCTACCCTCCACTTTTTAAAGCCACGCTGTTGACCTACCTGCAGGAAATGCTGTCCAACCACCAGTTGTTGTTCACGAGCCACGGCTGGGTGCCGACACCGCCATTGCCGGCCAGAGTGCCGGACGCAACGGTGCCGATGACGGTCGGCGCGACCTGCAAGCTCCGTTCTACTCTTTCAGTGCCTGATGACCCCTCTCTTACTATGGACCCGACCTGTTGGTAAGCCGGCGGCATAGCGGGGGCGGGGCGGCGAGGGGGAGGGTAGGCACCGTCGGTTTCAAGGCTGGGTCCTGAAAACGTGCCGCAAACTTCGCACAATTCCATATATCATCTTCAGAGCTTTGCAAGTGCCTAGGACGCTCCCGTGCGATGCCACGTAGTTGCGCGGCAGCTCCTGCATGAGCTCGGGCCAGCGCGGGCTGGCGAGGACTGTAAGCCCAGGCACCAGGGACACCTACTCTTGCTGCTGATGCTGGTGATGAAGCGACAAGGACTGCCAAGACGAAAGCCGCGGCAGCGAACATGATGGTTCTGTGAGTGCAAGCGCTAGGAGTCCTTTAGGTGTATGACAAGTCACAGTGCGTGCACCAAGTAGATGCTACCGTCAAATCATGGGGCGATGCGAAGCGAAGTGGCGACCGGCGAAGGTGTGCCAGCAAGTCTTCCGGTATCAGCCGGAAATCCAACCACCGCCGATCGGCCGGCTTCTCGTGGCCCGTCGACCTGCACAACTCCTGAGAACGGCACGGGGTGCTTCGTTACACGCAGAGGTGTCCCATTCGTAGAACCAGCGCAGCGCGCCCATGCCCGTGCTGCCCGTGCACACGCGCTTCGCTACCTGGAACTCCCCTGCTCCCCTGACCCTACCGGTTCTTTCACCGCCCTGCCACAGGTATAACAGGTCACCAGGATGCGGGGGAAAGGGACATGTGGCTTCACGAGTCCGGCCCGCCGCTAGGCCGCGACAATCAAGCTATAGACCGCGGGTATCCCTGGGCAGGAGGCCTCCTGTCCCTGGGGAATCCCCTTGGGACTGGGGCAGCCCCCTGCAGGCCCGCGTGCTGGTGCTGGTGGCCTGCCAGTCCGTGCGCTCGAGTTCTGTTGTTTGGAGCGTCGCGCGCCGCAGTTGGCGAAGGTACGGTGCACCGTTGAGCTGCCTCCCCCCTCCCGCCTGCATTACAGAATCCTCTGCTGGCAAGGGCTGACAGCGGCGCCGCCGCCGCCCCCGCCCCTGGGTCAAAGCCCGGTGGCCGCGGCAAGCGGCTGAGCCTCTGGCTGCGCCAAGCGGAAGCGGAGCGGTGTTTGGGGCTGAGTTAAGCAGCGAGGGCCTGCCTCCTGGCCGCGCCTGGCTGGGTGGGCCGCGGCGGTAGCGTTAGCTGCCACTGGCTGTGCTAGCGCGAGGCCGCTAGGCGGGGTGCCAGAGGGTGCCAGAGGGTGCCAGAGGGTGCCAGAGGGTGCCAGAGGGTGCCAGAGGGTGCCAGCCATGTCTTGCATGCGAGCGTGCCCGGGATACGTCAAGGCGAAGGGACCAGGGATCGCGTCCCAGAGAGCTACCAGGATGATGGCCGAAGGTGACACGCCTCAGGAGCAACAGATCAACACTGCAACCTTGATTGACTTTATGTGTGCATTGGAGTCGCCGCGGCGGGGCCTACGCCGAAACAGCGGGGCGAGGTCGCCAAACCGCCGGCCAGCAGCAGCATCGCAGGTGGGGCCCTCCACGCGCTTGGGTCGGTGGCTCGGTGTGGCCAGGAAGTGCGGCAGTTGGCGCGCACGGCGAGTGAGCGCCCTGGGTTGCAGCGCACACGGCGCGCAGCTGTAGCCCGCGAGTCGTGTCAAACGGCACGGCGCCCATCGCAGCTGCCACTGACGTCCACGCTGGTTCTTCAGCAAAAGGGCACCTTACTGCAACCGATCGTCCGACCGCCTGCTGCGTGAAAGGGCGGGCTTGAAAGGAAGTGAAGTCTGCTTGGGACCTCCCCTGTCCCAGCACCTCCTATGTCCAGGGATGCGCACGTGCTCCGAGCCACCGTGTGGCCGTCAGGCAAACCCGAGTGTGGCAATTCACACACGTCCACACCGGCACTTGAAGCTTGCAACGCACGCCCCGGCCGGCCAGCTACTAACACTTCACACCATGCCGCGTGCCTGTCAGTCCGGCCCAGCGGCCGCCATGCCTAAGCTCGCTCAATCTACTGCGGCACGCCCAACGAACCTCTGGCTCTGCCCCGGGTACCCACCAGCACCCCGCCACCAACCGCCATCGTCCCTCACGACGCGCAGGTGGGCTCACGACACATGAACCCGCCACCCCCCGCGATCGCGGCCAGCTGCTGCTACATCCTGACTGTTTGATCAGGGGATGACGAGGTCTTTCCTTGATACGACCCTGCTCTGCCTCCCCAGCCGGCCCTGCGCTACTCCTGCTGCCGGCCTTTCGGCAGGCAGCGGCCATACTCGCAAAGCGCGTAACTTCAGCTGGACGCCAATAGCGATTGCGACCTCACAATGGCAATGCCGTTGCCTCCGTGTGTTTACGTGCCCTGCAGCCTACAAGTACACTGCCCCGCTTCCACCCCGTAGGCAAGCCTCAGCCACGGGCGGCCGCCCCTGGCCCCCGGCTTCGCCCCCCCAACACCACTTCTCACAATCCCACGCCGCCACCGCTGCGCGCCTTGATCCTGGGCCTACTTGTTGGGTTTGGCCAGGTCGGGGTTGGCAAAGGCGCCGATGGGTGTCCGCTTGTTGCGGATCGCGTCGGCCATGGCGCGGCCTGTCAGGGAGGGCGGATAGGAGGGGCGCAGGCAAGAGCGGGCCGCGTGTGAGATGACGAGAGGAGACGGTAGGGGATGGGCCACAGCCAAGGATCAGCCATGGCGCGGCCTGGCAGAGGCAGCAGAACCCGGAGGCAAGCAGGGTCGGGTAGAAGCCTTGGCTGGCCGCGCTGCGGGCTAAGCAAGCTCGATTGCGACCAGCAGCAGTCGGGCCAGCGACGGCCCGCCGGCCTCCAGACGCCAGCCACGCAAGTCCTCAGGCAGCGGCTGCATGGCCAGCAGAGCGCATGGCCCACCCGGCCCGGCCGTCACCGGCGACACGTGCGTCACCCTGCGCCATGGCTCAGCCACGCGCAGCCCCAACCCCGCCAAGCAGGGCCCCCAGCCACGCCCATGCCAGCCTCACCCATCTTCCGGTCGCCCGTCTGCCAAGGCAGCAGCCACGGCTGCGCGCCCGGCGTCCCCGTCGTCGTGCCGTCGCCGCCCGCCGCGCCGCCGCTGCTGCCGTACGTCGAACTCCCGGCACTCGGCCCGGGCCCGGCCCCCGCTCCGCCGCCGCTGGCCGAGCGCCCGGTGGCAGCCGACTCGCCCTCGTAGCCGCCCTCGTAGCCGCCGGCGCCGCCGCCGCTCGCGGTCAGGCCCCCGCTGGCGCCCAGGCGGCCGCCGCTGGCGCCCGTGGCGTCGCCCGCCAGCGGCCCCGTGCCTCGCATCGTGTCCACCGCCGCCTGCGGCCATGCGGCGTGGGTCAGGTGGCGCTCTCAGACATGCTGGATACCAACATCACGCAGCCTGCTTATTTGTTGCACGATCCATGGGCTTGACGGTTCAGCGGCGACATGGCCACGGCCGCGTGGAGCGCATGCAGGTCACGTTGCAGCTCGCGGGGACCCGCCTGCGTGAGGTTGCGGCCCACGTATGTGGCGGGCGGCATCTGCTTCTCGTGCAGCGTGGGGTTGACGGTGGTGAAGAATTGCCCTGGGGGTTGGGGAGGATGGGGCCCGGAGGGACGGCAGGGGAGGCGCGGTGAGAGCTGGGGAGCGGGGCCGCGTGTCGCGCGGGAGCCTTCGCGCAGGGGCTCCTGCCGGCCGGGGGCGCAGAGGACGGCACAGATCAACCGGCGCAAAGATCCCACGGCTTGCCATAAACCTCGGCGGTGGGCGCCGCACGTATCAATGCGGGTGCGCGGTTGGCGCTGTCCGCAGCGCCCACCTGTGGGCGTGCGCTTGTTGTTGACCTGGGACGCCATCTGCCGCGACTCCGCCGCGTCGCCCTGGCATGCGAGGGCGCACGGGGGAAGGATGGATGGAAAGGATGGGAAGGATGGGAAGGATGGGAAGGATGGGAGAGAGATATCCGGGTGTTGCGTGTGTAGGTGTGAGGCTCAAGGAGGGGCGCGTTTGCCCTAGGCGCGGTAGTCGCGCACGCCGCCTGGGCAGGAGGGCGCTGGGCATGCCTCTCTCACCTCAAGCGCTGTGTAGCGCACGCTGCTCTGGTGTAGCTGCAATCGGGGGGCAGGGGAGGTACAAGGTTGCTACAGGGGATGGCAAGTGCGTGATAGTGTCCACCGAGTGGGGTGTTCGGCTGTACCCATGCCCCTCAGCCCCATTGCCGCTCAACGGCCGCCGGCCTCTGCCGCACCTCAGTTTCCCGAACCGGCCGTAGCAGTGAACCAGCCGTTGGCATCCGGTCGCCATACACGCGTTTGTTTTCCTGGGCAGGGCGGGTGGGGACGGCGGGGACAAGGTTGGTTAGATGCTGCGGAGGTGGAGGGGCGTCAGGGTATGTGGAAGGCCGGCCCTCCGGCCCTCACAGCAGCGTCATCGCTTTTTCTTCAAGTGTCGTGGTCATATTCCAGACCCTGTGCAGCTATTGGAGGCCGCTCGGGCGGCGCCCGAATGTGCATTTGCTTCGAGGGTGTCGCGGCAGTGCTCAGACCTTTGGGACACATGTCTTACCTCGCTGTAGTCGTGTACCAGATAGTTTAGATGCTTGCGTTTATCCTGTGATGTGGCGAGCGGGTCATGTTGCGCGACGGCAAACGATGGGTACGTCATTCTGCTGTTTTTGGTATATGCAGTGTGTCGTTAAAATCAGTGCCGTGGGGAAGGAGCGTGTTGAGTTTGTCGGACGGGTTGCGGGATGAGGCCCGGGGGTTGTCAGGCTTTACTTTGGGGTTTCGCGGTAGTCTGCTCCGCGCACTTACAAGCAGTGCAACCCATTCGCCCCATTGCTTGCACTGCCTTGAACTGCACACGCGACGCAAAATACCGCACCTTGCCTTCTGGAGCAGTTTTCGGTTCTATCGCAGCTGCCGGAATACATATCACGCCCTTAGGGCACCCAGAAGCTAGCTCGCAGGCCCTGAGCGGCGGAACAGAGTCCCTTCGCCGCGATGGCGGGTGTGCACAAGCAGTGCATGACCCGGCTACAAAAGGAGTATAAGAGCTTGTTAAAGGTGCGCTCGCGGCGTGCCGGTGGCGCAGGGGTGCACGCAGCTTGTTTCGCGGTGTCCCAACGCGGTGATAGCGGCAGCGCACTAGCTGCTGGGCAGCTGGGAAGGTCGCAGGCGATCTATGGCCGGTGCAGCTAACTTCGTTCATTCGAGGTGTCCTTCTGCGCACGACCTAGCCCACTTGCCCTCCGCACGGCAGGACCCCGTGCCCAACATCACAGCGCACCCGTCGCCATCCAACCTACTGGAGTGGCACTTCGTGCTCGAGGGCACCAAGGTGTGATGTGCCTGCGGCCGCCGCACCAGCGAGCGACGGCCCTGTGCAGGCCCCGGGTACTGGCATAGTCCCCGGCAATCCGCTGGCCCTGTAGGGCCTTCGTGCCAACGTGGGGCAGCGCTCGTGCGTCTTGTAGGCCGCACAGCTCCAGCCACGTCCGATGATGAAGCGTGCGTGGCGGTGCAGAGCGCCGTGCCGAGGCGAGCAGCACCTTGCCGGCCGGGGCTGGCCTCGCGCGGTCCCTGCTGACGGGGCTATCTGCCGCCACCCTAGCTAGGCCTTGCGGGCTACGGCCGCGTCTGCGGCGCCCCAAGACCGCGCTTAGCGCAGCGGCCAGCACAATGGCCAGCGCAGCGGTCAGTGCAGCGGCTGGCGCAGCATCGGTGCGCCCGTGGCCCTCAAACGCATGCGCACATCGCGGCACCCCTGCCGCTCACCCGCCATGCCGTCAGGGGGGGCTGCTGCCAGCGGTGTGCCCGAGCTTGCGGCCGGAAAAGTGCAATGCGAGCCCGCTACTCCCTCGCCACACCCCGACAGCGTAGCGCAATTGGCCCGCACCATGCGGCGTGTGGGGTTGGTCCGCCACGCAACGGGGCCTCGTCTGCGTCCGTGCCTCATCCCTATCCCTCCGTCCCCCGCTCCCCTCCATGCAGGCTACTGAGTTCGAGGGCGGCGTGTACCATGGTGAGAGCGGCGGCGGTAACGCCCCGGGTGGCGCCTGCGGAGTGGGCTCCAGGGTCGGTCTGGGGCTCGCAGCTGGCGTGAGGGCAGCCTGAGTGCCGCCTCACGGCGCATTGCAGCGGGCGGCCGCGGGCCCTTGTGCCACTGCTGGCTAGCCGCAGGCGCGTGTTGACCATGCCGCCATTGCGGGCTAGCTAGATCCAGCCCGGACCCTTCCGGCCGCTGATAGCGGTGTTGGCAGCCCGGGTGGGCGGGCCCGACGCGGCTGACCCACATGGCGCTGACCCACTTGCGCTGCGTTGCCGCTCGCCGCCATGCTCCCACAGGCAAGCTCGTGTTCCCGCCCGAGTACCCCTTCAAGCCGCCCTCCATATCGCTCTTCACGCCCAACGGCCGCTTCGCCACCAATACCAAGCTCTGCCTGAGCATGACAGACTACCACCCTGAGGTGGGCGCGGTCTGATCACGTGCTCGACGTTTTCATAGACTCGGGTGCGCGCGGAGCGCATTGTACGCCCAGGCGTGCGGAAGCAGATCGGCGATGGCCGGCCGGTGGGCTAGGGCCATGGCCATGGCCATGGCAAGAGTGGACAGTTCACCGGGGTAGGCATGCGGCACTTCGCACATGACTTGCTCGTGCGCCCCCACCTTTTTCGCCCCGCAGAGCTGGAACCCCATGTGGTCGGTTGGCACCATCCTGACCGGCCTGCTCAGCTTCATGTACGACACACAGGTACGAACCGCGCACGGCAGGGTAGGTGGACCGCGCCTCAACCCGCATCCTGGCTTGCTTGCATGTCGGGTGGTGTTGCGCGGCGGGCGGCTCGGTTGGCCCAGCCGCGTGCTAATTCGATCACGGACCTCATGGTCGCACCTGCAGCGGGCGGCGCCCTCGCCCAGCGCCGCGCCGCCCAGCCCCTGGCCCGCTTGCTGGCGCTCGCTCGCTTGCAAGATGGGTCACGATGTCTATTTCGCAAGGTTTTACTGCTGGGCGCGCCCGTGTCCCCGCCAGGCCACCACCGGCAGCATCACCACCACCAAGCAGGAGAAGGAGCGGCTGGCGCGGGAGTCGCTGGCCTTCAACGCCAAGAACCCCACCTTCCGCAAGGTCTTCCCGCACTGGCTGGACGAGCTAGCGCGCCGCCAGGCCGCCGCCGCCGCGCCGCAGGCACCCGCGGCGCCGCCGCCGGCGGCGCCCGCCGCGCCGGCGGCGCGGCCGGATGCCGAGCCGGGGCAGGCGCCGGAGGCGCCTGCCGCGGCGGGCCGGAGGCCCGCAGCTGCCGGCGCAGCGGCGCCAGCGGCGCAGGGCGGCGGCGGTGCGGCGGCGCCGCTGGGAAATGCGCTGGTGACAATAGCGATCATGGTGGCGGTCTTTGCGGCGGTGTGGGCGAGCACGGGCGGGGCGGAGGTGATGCGGTCTCTGGGCGCGGGGCGGGCCGCGAGCTAGGGCCCAGCTAGGGCCCCAGCTAAGGCCTAGCTTAGGCCTCACCTAGGGCCCAGCTAGGGCCTTGGCGAAGCAGGAGCGCGCCCCTACAAGGGGCCTAGGGCGCCAGGCTCGGTGAGGGCGTCCCTGGGCGCCGAGTATCGCGGGACAGGGCGTGGCAGCGGCAGCAGGAGTGGGAGCATGTGTGTGTGCAAGGAGCGATGCGGGCGGAGGCGCTGTGTGTGTCCTTAGTACACGGAACGCAATAGCGCATGGGCACTGACGAACGGGTCTTGGGGTCGGGCCTTGGAGTCGCTTTTTGGGGTGCGGCTGCATCTAGGTAGAGGGGCAGGATGTGGGTACCGTAGGCAGGCGGTAGCTGGCGGGCAAGCTGTGTAAGGCGGGTTGGGCTGATGCTGGGGTGGGGTGGGGCAGCGGTTAGCATGAAGGGTTGTGGGGGCTCGCGCGTGACGTAACACGACGCAACGCTCGACACATGGTGGCTCCGTAGGACGAGCACGAGGCGGCCTGCCAGGCGCATGGCCGCGATGGGGCCAGGGGCCACACGGCGGACGGTCGGAGCGGCGCACCTGGGTTGGGGGGCGCGGGGGCTGCGGCGCATGCGTGGGTTTGGGAGCGGCGGCACGTGGAGCGCAGCGCAGGAGCGCGCGTGTAACACATCAGGGAGGCGGAAGCATTCGGTGTGGCGTCCCAGTCCCGCCCCACCTACTGGTATGTCAGGGACCCTCCTGACCTAGGTGACGAAGTGACGCCATGGCACGCTGCGTGCGGCGAGCTGGGGCCCGTCTGGCCATGCCCATGTGTTGAAGGCATGATTGAAGGCATGATTGAAGGCATGACTGGAGCTGACGTACATCCAGCTGTCCATGAGCGCTGCCCTTGCCGGCCGGTACTGCGGCTGTGCAACCCACCGCGTGCCGCGCCGAGGCTAGGTCAGCTGAAGACATCAACCGAGCACTTTGCTCATAGCCGAGCCAGCTGTCCAGTTACAAATGGAAAATTGCCCGGAGGCTAACGGTCGCAGAAATGGGGGACGAACCCCCCCCCGGGTCGCGCATCGCAGCACCGCTGACCCAGCAGCCCCGCATCCCGCCCTGTGCGTTGATTCCATAAGGTTGAGAACCCAAATGCGACTGCGACCCCTCCCAAGCCTGCCGGCGGCCTCGTCTCTGCCCCTCGCGCTACAGGCAGCCCCGCAGCAACGCACCGCACCCAAAGCTCCTGCCAGCCCCCGGCCATGAGCGCCAGCCTCCCAGACACCCACTCCACCACCGTACCCCGCCGCATCTCCTCCACCCCGTCGCACCACCGTGCCGCCAACCCCGCCGCGCCGCTGCCGCCGGCCGCACTCCACCTCCCTACGCCCCATCCTCTGCCGGCTCCTGCTGTCCCTCATTCTTCTCCATAAACAGACTCTCCTGCTCACGCAGCACCAGCACGCCACGCACAGCCCGGCGCCGCGAGCCGCCAGCGCCCCCCGCAGCACCCGCCGCCGCCGCCGCGCCAGCGCGGGCGGGCGCCTTGCGGGCGGCGCCGCGCCGCGGCGTCGCTGTGGCTGCGTCGGCTGCCGCCTGTCGCGCCTCCTCCGCCACGCGCTCCGCATACGACGTGCCGCCAGCAGCCTTGCGGCCCTGGTCGAGCAGCTCGCCGTCAAACCTGCAAGGGCCGCAAAGCAGCCGGGCGCGGGCATGGAGCACGACGCCTCGCATACCTAGACACATGTCGGCACTCCTAAAACGACGAAATCGACGTACAGATCGACAGGCGCGGGCCTGATGCAGGAGGCGCGGTTTTGATAGATGGGCGGCGGAGAGGCACCGGGCTGCCCCCCAAGCGCCCGAGCTGCCCCTGGCGCCCGCCGCCGCCTGGTAGGGCGGGCCCCATGGCCTTCAGCATTTTGAGGGCCGGGACGGCAGCCACCGCCCCGACAAGGCCGCAGGCCCACCGCCCCGGCATCGCAGCCGCTGCCCACCCACCCAACACATGCGTCGTGCTGCAACCCCTTCTTCAGTCCGTTTCGCGGAACGCCAATACACCGCATGAATCGAGTGTCACTCACTTGCTGAGCACCAGGTACCGGACGCCCAGGGCCGCAGCCACCGAGCCCAGCGCGGCGCCCGTGCAGCCGCCCGCCTGCTCCGCCTGCTCCGCCTCCGACTGCGACAGGCAGGGCGCAGCACCCGGGGCGGGCCAGGGCGGCGACAGCTCGGTGGCGGGGCTCGGGGCGGGCTCGGCTCCAGGCTGCCGGGGCTGGGCGAGGCTAGGGCTGTCGCCCAGCTCTCGCCAGCAGGCCCTAGCCCGTTGGGGCGAGCGTGTCCGCGCCACGGCACGTCGCACGCCCCACGCCCCTCCAGCTGCACCAACCCAGCTTCCCCAGCCAAGCGAGGCTGCCGCCTCCAAGAGCGCCCGGCGCCCACACCGCGCCCACTCCGCAGGGCAGCTGCGCCCCCCGTCCCCTCTCCACCCGCCCGCCCTTACCCGCCCAGCACCCCCATCGCGCATCCCCAGCCAGGCGCTACCTCAATCTTTCCAAGCCCCCGCCGCGAGCCCCGGCCGCTGCCACGGCCACCCTCCCAACTCTCCACAACAAGCAGCCTGCACAGCTGTCCCCCTGTCTCACCACCCGCCCACCACGCCCTCACGCCCTCACCGTCAGCCAGGCGCCGCCCGCCACCAGCACGTCGGCGCCGTGGGCCAGCGGTGCCGCCGCCAGCAGCGCCTCCGGCTGCGTGCTGTTGCCCGCCACCACCACCCGGCGGCCGGGGCGGGTGGGCGAGATGACCATCTCGGGCGGGATCAGGTGGCCGTCGCTGCGGGAGGGGATGTGCAAATTGGTAGGGAGGTGGCGCAGATGTGCGTGTGCTCAACTTTATGGGTGTGGGGGTACCGGGGCCTGATGCTGAGGCCAAGGGCCTGGCGACGTCTTGGGCACCGGCACCGCAGGCAGGTTGGGTCCGAGTGACCGGCCCCGTCGGGGGGGACATGCCCGTTGCCGGGGAACCGTGCCGTGCCCCCCTGCCCCTGCGACCCACTTGTTGTAAACGGGCTTCCCCTCCTTGAGCTGCGCGAACGCGCGCCCCGGGGGGATGCCTGCCGCCGCCGCCCGCTCCACCACCAGACCGCCCGCGCGGTCCGGCTCCTGCGGCCGTGTTGGGTGGGGCACCGGGCACAGCATGACACCAAAAGCGCAAACCGTGCCGCGTGGCGAGCTCCCTGCCGTCGCACGCCGCCGTGCGCTGCCGCAACCCCCGCGACTGCGCCGTGCAATACCCGTACGCCGTACGCCTGCCGTACCTGTACAGTGTAGGCGTACGTGGTGCGCGGCCCCGGCAGTTGGCAGACCTGGACGCGGGCTGTGATGTCCAGATCCAGCGTCCACGTGAGCAGCTGCGGGTCCACGTCGGTGCTGCGGCGGGGAGGAGGGAGGGAGGGAGGAGGGAGGGGGGATGCAACGCAGGCGTGTCGGCATGAAGGGCGCGCATCCGAAGCGCCCGAGTATGAGCAGACGTGGGCGCGCAGGCCTGGCGCAAAAGCCCCCTGCAGAGCCCCGTACCGATACCCAAGCCCTGCCCAGGCCTACGCTTACGCCCACGCACACGCACACGCACCGGTCCGGGTCGCCCGGCGCCAGGGGCGGGAAGGGCAGGTAGCCGGCCCGCGGGTCGAACGACAGCACGCCGCCAGAGGCGGTGCGGCCGCGCTTGAACTTGAGCCGATCCTGGGGTTGTAGAGTTAGCCTGTTAAAGGTCCGGTTTCAGGACTCGCGCATCTGCTATCTGCGCAAGCGCGATGGTAACATGTGCGCCCATGCGCCCGCGCGCAACGCCGGGGCCCGCGCGCCGAGCCCTCTCCAGACGCAACCAGGCCGCCGGCAGAGGGCCCGGGGAGGCCGCTGCCACGCCTGTCCTCTCACTACTTGTGTGCATGATGCGGGGCTCGCCGAGTCGGGGTTGAACAGCTCCACCGAGGCGTTCAAGTCGGCAGCCCAAATCTCCACCGCATCGATATACTATTGTATACCGTAGTGCCATAACTCGTACATCAACAGACGCTTGGCATTGAGCTCACCGAGTCGGGGCTGAAGGAGTCCAGGGAGGCGTTGAAGCCGCCCCTGACGTTGAACTGGTCGGGCGGCACCGGCAGGCGGTACAGCCTGCTGCGAGGCGCCGACAGCTCGGGCTCGGGCGCGTCGTCTGGGTCACCCGAGCAGCAGGGTGTGGCGTGGGCCACAAACTGCGGGGTTGGGGAGGGCGGAGGCCAAAGGGCGGGGTTGGCAAGGGCGGAGGCGGGACGGGCTCGGGCACCAGGAGTTGGTTCGTGCAAGGTGTTGGGTGTTGGGTGGGGGCCCTGGGGACGAACGGTGAGGGAGGCTGGGAGGAAGCGGGCGAGCGGGCGAGCAGTGCGCTGCAGTGTACGTGACGATGCGTGTACGGGTGATGTCACGGCGGTTGTCACGGACCGTGGCGATACAACGTGCAATACGTGTACGGGCGGCGGCGCCGTACCTCGTGCACCACGATGGTGACCTCCGTGACGGTCTGGCTGACGCGCATGATGGTGGCCAGCAGATCTGCCGTACCCGGCGGACCGTACACGTGTACGGGGATACCGGTGCTCTCGTGGCCGCGCTGGCGGGCCTGGTTGATGACACACATGAGCCCGGGCAGGCCTAGGCAGCACTCTGAAGGGGCAGAGAGAGAGAGAGAGGGGTTGAGGGCGAGGGACAGAGGGAGGGGCGGACCGGAGCGAGATGGGTCGAGTTACCGGTCCGACAGGGAGGGTAGGGGTTCCTCGCTGCACTCGTACAACGCCCACAGCTGCGGTCCGCTTTCGGCGGATGGCCGCCCATGGCCTCGCTGACACCCTGGCCCAAGCCTGCCCGCGCCACCACGCCCGCCTCCAAGCCAGGCGCCGGAAGCCCTCGCGGGTCGCTTGCGCCGCCCCGCCCCTTCCCCACCCGGCGCCAGGCTGGTTAGGAAGATGCGGAAGAGCTTGCTGGGCTTGACATGGTAGGCGGCGGCCACCTGGCGCTGCGTGTCGTCGCCTGGGGGATGAAGGGGCCGCCAGGCATGGCAGGAGCAGGGCAGGCCGGCATGTGTGGGCGGCGGTACTCCAGAGGGCTGAGATGGGGTGAGGTGAGCGTTGTGCGGCCAACAGAGCGGCCAGGTGGCGGGAAGGCCGCGACCGATGGCGTGGGAACGCAGCGCCGCAGCCTCTCGGTGCACGGCACGCACCGACGTCGAACATGAGGATGTCCTTGCCCCGGCCCAACGCCAGGGACGCCAGCGCCGCGCGCGCCGTGGGCCGCACCACCGCCGAGCCCAGCGCCGTGAGGCACAGCCCCTGCACGTTGCTCAGCAGCAGGCGCTCCTGTGCCGGGGCAGGTTAACAGCAGGGCGCAGCAACCATTAGGATATCGCAAAACACATGCTTTGATAGCACACACGTCTTGTACATTCTGCTAGCTGCTAGACGCGCGGGCGTGCGAAGGGCAGGAAGGATGGCGGGGGCGGGCTGTGGGCATTGCGCACACTTCGCATGACACACACGACTAATACCTGAACACACGTTCCTTCCAGCCGGCGCTGGGCTTCGTCTCTCGCGCTGGTGCATCTGAACGCATCCCTACCAACTGCGCACGATGAACGCGCCAGCAACCATCGTGCACCCGTATGGAGCACGGTGCCACGAATTACCCGCACCTGCTCATCCACGTCGTCGGGCGCGAGATCCGTCACCCGCTGAGGCCGACCCATGTACCTGCGGGCCGGCGGGCGGGCCGTTAACGGAGCTCGCATGCCAAAGCCTGGGACGTGGAGGGGACCATGGGCCGGCTCCCACAAACCCGTGCCATGGGCGGACCAACCAACGCCAACTGCCGCCAACGGCCAACCACCAGGAGCGGCCCATTGCCCGCAAGCCCGGGCTCACTGCGCCGGCCAAGGCAGCGATGACAGGTCCGGTGGCGGGCCCACGGGCGGCGACGGCGGGCCTTCGGCCTCGGCGTCCCGCCGCCGCCGCCTTTCGTCCGCCGGCCGCGGCGTCTCCTCCTCCTCCTCGTCCTCGCCAGCCTGGGGGCGCGGAGTCCTCGCAGGGCCCTCGGCACCGGCCAACGGCTCGCGGTCCGCGCCACGCCCGGCTTGACGCGGAGCGACATCCCGCCCTCGCCCCTCGCCGCGCGCCCCCCTGCGGTCAAACGCCCCGTCATCCTCGTCCTCGTCGTCAGAGGCCGCTCGGGCCGCCCTACCGCGACGCTGCCTGCCGGCCTCCTCCTCCTCCTCCTCCTCCGCATCCTCCGCATCCTCCGCATCCTCCGCAGCCGGGAAGCGCCGAGTCCTCGCAGGGCCCTCGCCCCAGGCGGATGGCTCCTGGTCCGCGCCGCCTCTCGCTTGACGCGAGTCGACATCCCACCCACGATCCTCACGCCGCGCGCCCCTGCGGTCGAGCACGCCGTCCACCTCGCCCTCATCCGAGAAGGTCGCTCTGACGGTCCTGCCGCGGCGCTGCCGGCCTGCCTCCTCCTCCTCCTCGTCGTCCTCGTCAGCCGCGGGGCCCCGCCTCCTCGCAGGGCCATCCGACGAGGATGCGGCGCGCCGGCCCTCCCCGTCGCGACTGCCTGCTGCGAAGCCGCGGTCAGCGCCGCGTCTCGCCTGCCGCGAGTCGACATCCCATCCTCGCCCTTCGCGGCGCGCGCCCCTGCGGTCAAACGCCCCGCCCTCCTCGTCCTCGTCGTCAGAGGCCGCTCGGGCTGTCCTGCCGCGGCTTTGCCGGCCGGCCTCTTCCTCCTCCTCGTCGTCCTCCCTGGCGCCGCCATCCCAGGTCCTGCCGCCGGGCCGGGCTCCGCGCATGGGCGGCGGCCGGTCAGACTCCCAGTCCCGCTCGCCGCCGTCAAACCTGGACTCCCGCGCGGAGCTCGCTTCCCGGCGGCGGATGGGCGCTGGCCCGTCGTCGTCGCGGTCGGCGGCGGCGCCAGCGCCGGCGCGTGTCACGGTTATTTCGTTCTCCAGGGATGCGAAGAGGTCAGTGATGTGGAAGCCCTTGTTGTTGCCGCCAGCTGACTGCGGCGCTGAATCGGCCGCGGCCGCCGGCGCAGCGGCGCGCACACGGCGGCGCGGCTCTGGTGCCTCCTCGCCTTCGGCCGCGGCGCGCAGGCGGCGGCGCGGCTCCGGGGCCTCCTCGCCTTCGGCCGTGGCGCGCAGGCGGCGCTGCGGCGCTGGTGCCTCCTCGTCTTCGGCAGCAGCGCGCAGGCGGCGCCGCGGCACTGGCGCCTCCTCGCCTTCGGCCGCAGCGCGCAATCGGCGACGCGGCTCCGGGGCCTCCTCGCCTTCGGCTATGGGGCGCAATCGGCGGCGGGGTTCGCTTGCCTCCATGCCTTCGGCCGCGACGCGCAAGCGGCGCCGCAGCATCGGCGGTGCCTCCGCCTCCGCCGCTCTCGGCTCCGCATCAGCAGCGTCATGAGCCGCCGCCAGCCGCGTCCGGCGGACGCGGGGCTCCGCAGCGGCGCCGTCATCATTGTCTTCCCTTGGCGCAAGGACACGATGGCGGACCCTGATGCCGTCGCCGTCGCCATCGCGGCTTGAGCTACGGCCCGCTGCGGGCTCAGGCGCCGGCGCCGCCGGCCGCGAGCGCGTAGCCGCTGGGGGCGCCGCTAGGGTTTGACGCGCAAAGGGGATGGGTGCCGGCGCTGCAGACTTGCCCAGTAGTGGCGAGCAGCTGAAGGCCGCAGAGCTGGGTTGAGGGGCGGCACACGCCGAGGCGCTGCAGGGTCCGGGCACAGGCCGCGTCCTGGTCGGAACCAGCACGCTGCAGCGCAGGTGTAGGCCAGCCATGGGGCGTTGCTGAGTGGCGCCGCTGGCCGGCAGGTGAGGCGCGATGGCAGATGGGAGCAACGGGCTGCAGGCCGCCCATGGCGAGGGGTGGGCCCCGCGATGCATGGCGGGACCGGCGTGTGACCGTAAGCGCCAACGCCTGAACTAAGGGATTTAGGAGCCGCCGATGTCGATACCGTGCGAGCTGGTGGAGCTATGCCGCATCAACAGCCTTCCGGCTGTTGGCGGCCGCGAGTTGCGTCGCGACGGTCCAGCAATAACGCCAGACCTAAAATAGAATCGAGTCGACAACAATATAGACTTATGTTTCTTTAGCGTCGCTGTGGCGTGGAGTTGCGGTTGTGGCAAGTCGCGAAAGTGACGGCTGCAAGGACTCGAGCAGCACGTCAAATGCAACTCTTGATAAGTTGTTAACTTCACTTATGTTCGTCAGCAATACTTGAGGAAGAAAGCATTCGCCCAAAACCCGCACGCTGCCGTATGAATTACCCCGCGGTCCCCTGCCCCACCCTTCACCACAGTGTGGACCAATCCAGCCCCCGATCAGGGGTTTTGACTGAATGGAGGGCTCGGTAGAGTTTGGGTGGCCTGGGCTCACTGCTGGGGGCCTAGGCGGCCTCAGCTCTCGCCAGGGGGCGGCTTGCAGGGAATCGCGAGCATTCTGTGAAATTACAAGCGGACGCTGTGCACACGAGGTGTGCCACACGTGCCTACATATTTCATCGGCTTCCACCAAGCCACACACACCGCCGGAACTGCTCGCTTGCTTAACTACAACGCGATGGCATCCACACTCACCTGCCGCCAGAGCGCTTCGCTCACGCGCAGCAGCCGTGGCAGCAGCCAGGCGCGCGTCTGCAGCACAACTGCTCGCGTGGCCGTCCGCGCGCCAGCCCATGTCGCCGCTCCATCCGGCCGGCGAGCCCCCGGCGCTGTCATCGCTCGTGGAATCCCCGTGTCGGGCCCCGGCCCGGCGCCTGAAGCCCCCGGCTCTGCGGCGGGCCAGGTGCGGCTGCTGCCGATGGCGGGGCGGGGGTAGAGCAGGGGGGGCACAGGGTGTGGCAGGAAGCGCGGTGCAGGACCAACCACGCCAGGGATGGGGGCCAACCAGCCCTGGGTACGAGTCCCCTCGCCAAGAGGGTTTCAGGACCAGTGGGGGTGAAAAGATGTGAGCCGTGCGTGGAGAATGGGTCTGCATGCTTACTGCGCCCGCACGATCTGGGCCTACGTAGTGACGCTGTGGGCGGTAGGCCCAGGGCTGGGCGGTGGGCCGACTCACGTCGGTCAGGAGACCCCGCACGCGGTTCCCGTACGCGCGGCGGCTCGCTCATGCGTCC
The DNA here is from genome assembly GCA_001662425.1 of Chlamydomonas sphaeroides. Taxonomy (NCBI): domain Eukaryota; kingdom Viridiplantae; phylum Chlorophyta; class Chlorophyceae; order Chlamydomonadales; family Chlamydomonadaceae; genus Chlamydomonas; species Chlamydomonas sphaeroides. The sequence goes on along the minus strand of BDDC01000257.1, from coordinate 15,454 downwards.
AGCCGCCGCACGCGCTGCCCTGCCCCGGCCCGTGGAGCCCTTGCGCACCTGCACACACCAACCATGGCGACAGATACGGTAGCCCTGGCTCCGCCTGTCACCATGCAGCTGTGGCGCCCCTCCCCTCCGAGCCACCGGCCGCGCCGCCTACACCCGCCGCCTACGCCCGCCGCCAGGCCGCATGCCTTGCTGCGCACACGCGACCCGGCACTGCAGCAGACCCGGCACTGCAGCAGACCCGGCACTGCAGCAGACCCGGCACTGCAGCAGACCCGGCACTGCAGCATGCGCACCACACGCCGGGACGCACGCTTCGCCAGGGGCCGGCTGAGACGGCTCGCCCCGCCGCCCCCGGCCGCAGGTGACGTCGGCGCTCATGGACTCGATGCGCGCCAAGATCAGCGAGGCGCTGGAGGCGCAGTCCTGCTCCGTGACCGACCTGTACGGCGACGGCCGCCACGTGTCCATCGACGTGGTGTCGCCGCTGTTCGCCGACAAGAACAGCATGCAGCGTCAGCGCATGGTGTACAAGGTGGGGAGCAGGGCGGCCGGGGCCGGGGCTGGGGTGGTACAGTAATTGCGGACGAGGGGCAGCCAACAGCAGGCTGCGTGTCGTCAAGGCTACAGCGAGTCCATGGAACAGCGGCTTGGGCGGGGCGGGCTTGTGCAGCAGGAGGGGGCAGGCCGCATCCGCCTCGCCTGCCCCGACTAACCCCGCGTTGCTCCCTGCCCTTCCCTTCCCCGCCCCGCCCTGCCCCTTCTTCCCCTCCTCGCCGCGTGCTGCTCCACCTCTCGCCTGCGCCCAGGCCATCTGGCTGGAGCTGCAGGAGGCGGTGCACGCGGTGGACTCCATGACCACCAAGACGCCCGAAGAGGCGGGCAGCCAGTAGGCTGTGCGGCAGCCGGCAAGGGCCGCAGGCGGAGGCTGAGGCCACAGGCGCGTGGCGGTGGCGCAGCAGGACCGCCAGCGGGACGGCAGTGCGCGTGGCCGCTGGGAGGAGGACGCGGGGGCCGCTGAGGGGGGCCAGCAAGGGCCGGTGGTCGTGGCTGCTGGGTGGAAGCCAGGTTGGGCAGCAGCATCGACAGGGCCTGGCGGTGTAGCCAAGCGCTGTGGAAGCCAGGCCGCAGCGGCAGGGTGTGGGCTGTGAGGCCCCGCCTAGGGCGGGGTGCGGGCCAGGGCGCGAGCAGGCATCGGCTGCGGCCGCGGCAGCCGCTGGGGCTGCGAAATGTGAGCCGAGACGGCCGCCTAGCGGGGGGATACGTGGAGAAGCGAGGACTTCATTGCACGCGTGCTGTCGAGCCCAGTGATCGGCCCGCTGGCCCTTGAGGCGCTGCTGCGGGGTCCCTTTGGACGGTCCCTCTGGTCCCCGTGGACGGGCAGCTCGGTGGCGGCGGGGGTGCGCACCGCATCCTGCTTGCGAAGACGGGTCTCAGCATGGCCGACCCACAGCTGCAGGCAGCGCGGTCGTCGCATTGCGAGACAGCACGGAACGATTTGCGGCCAAGGGTCGGGGGGGGGCGCCAGCAGGTGAGCCGCGTTACACGGCTCGATACGCAGCTGCAAGGGTCACACCTGGAGACCCAAGGGCCGCGGCTCTGGCACCCCATCACGCTCGCGGCGCTTGCAATCCATCCATCAACTGCCAGTGTCCAAAGCAGATACCAACACCTTCGCTACAGCGGCTCAGGGTCCGAGTCCACCGCAGCCTACCGCAGCCCCTGGTGCAAACCCCTGCAACCACTCTGCTCAACATCAAAGCACGGGGACCCCAACTGCCCCTTGCCTGGCTCCAACCTGCCCGTGCGGAACGCCGCCGGCGACTCCGCAGGGTCGGCACAGGGCCTCACACCTGTCCGCCCCCGTCACTTCACACTCCCACCATGCGCGCTCCAAATAAGTCGCATCTCCTCGCTACTATATCCGTACACTGCGGCTCAAGGCAGATATGATATCGTCGCCACCGCAGGCCCGGCGGCCGCTTTTCGCTGCGCCGCCGGCTGCTGGCAATACAAGTATGGTACGCCGCCCGACGCGACGCGCGTACATCAGTAGCAGTCGCTCCTTGTGGTGCCACCACCGCAGCACACACAGGCGCTCGCTGCTGGCTAGGGTGCCGCTAGGAGCACAACGACCAAGCTCAACGATTTACCTCACATCCAGCAGCCCTACAGCCAGCACACCTCAAAACACATCACTTAACTCTCCCGCGACGCTGCGGCGCATGCCCACGCGGCCATGCGCCTCCCTCCCGCGACTGCCGCCGCACATAGCGGCCAGTCGCCACAGAGCAGAGCAGCCGGCGCCGCAGCGCAACGGCCCCCGACTGCTCCCAAGCCGCCGACATGACGCACGAGCCCTAAGGACCTCAAGGACAGCCTGAACGCCCTGGAGACGTCCGCGTTCTCGCTCTCGCTCTCGCTGCCGCCCCCGCTTTCCGCCGTGCCCTGCGCCATGCTATCCGCCTGCTGCCTCACTCCCGCATTGCTGCTGCTGCTGGCGGTGCCGCGACTCCTGCCGCGGCCGCGCTCTACTTGCCCGCGGCCACCGGCACCGCCGCCTCCACGCCCTGCGCCTCCAGCGCCGCCGCCGCCGCCGCCTGCTGGCGGCGCTCCTCCTGCTGCTGGTACTGCGCGTTGGCCGCCGCCAGCGCGGCGCCCACGATGAGCGCGCCGCCGGCCCAGGAGAGGGGGCTGGTGGTCTCGCCGCCCAGCAGCAGGAAGGCGAAGAGCGCGGTGGCGAGGGGCGTGAGCGAGTAGATGACCTGGGCGGGGGGCAGGCGGGGCAGGAGGAGGGGAGGGGTCGGCGGGAGTGGGGCGGGAGCGCTGCAGCCGGTCGAGGTGTGCAGGTGCGGGGGCTGCGCCAGAGGGCTGGGGAGGGCGGCACGGCTGGGGCAGCGCAGCGAGGGGAGTCCTGCCGCCCCTCGACCCGCCCCACCTGCGCCGTCGTGGCGGGGACAGTCGACAAGCCCACCACCTGCCGGTAAGGAGGGGCCGGGAAGGGGGCTCACGTCGCCACGTTCCGCTACAGGGCGTGCGTCGGAGGCACAAGTGCCGCGCCGAGGCGTTGCCGATACAGCATGATGGTGTACGAGTACCGCATGCCACGTATCGTACATGCCGGCGAAACTCCTCACCGCACCGCACCTGAAGGTAGCCAGCGCGCCCGCGTCGTGCAGTGGCACCGCATCACACGCCGTACACGGTATCGGGAGCTGATGACTCAGCATGATAAACAACGACGAGGCTGTGAGGCACATGCCGGCGACCCCCCGCACCGCACCTGCAGGTAGGTGGCCAGCGCGCCCGGCCCCAGCCCGCTGTACAGCAGCACCGCCACGCTGATGGCGGGGCGCGAGGAGAGGTCGGGGAAGGCGAAAAGCGAGCCCAGCGCCGCGCCGTTGTCTGGGGAAGGCGAGGGCGCGCAAGGGGCCAGGGGCGCGGGCAGTGGGTCTGGCTGCGTGTGGTGTCTGAGCGTGAGGCCGCTCACTCCGCGGCGCGCCGTCCGCCTGTGTGGTGGGCCCAGTGACCCCATGCCTTCGTATCTCGCGCTGTATTGATTATCGATACACTGACGATGTAAGTCGATTGACTCTACAGACTGGACCAACGGCTGGTGTCCGCACGGCGTGCTACCCTGCCGATGGCGCCGGCCCTCACCCCCCAAGCACTGCCGTTCCCTCGATCTCGCCCCACACCCCAGGGCGCCCAGCCCCTCTCCACAGGCGCAGGCGCATCGCCCAGCCCTCTGCGCCTTGGTGGCTGCTGCACTCCCGCTTGTCTTCACTCACGTGCGTTGTTGGCTGCCATCCAGCCCAGGCTCATGGCGCTGAGCCCCACCTTCTTCATGGCGGCCAGGCTGACGCTGTCCATCTTGGGCGCATAGATGGCCATGCGCACTGGGAGGACAGGCAGGCAGGGAGGGAGATGGAGGGAGGGAGGGGCGAGGGGGTGCGGGCGCCGTTGGAGCGGAAGGGCGTCTGAGGGCGTCTGCAGCAGCCCCGTCCCGCTGCCTCAGTCGGGCCTTGGGCTGGCGGGCTCCGTCCTGTGGCCTGAGGCGGCCTGAGATGGGGCGTGGTGCGGGGGCTGCGGCTCATCGTCCCCACCCACCCGTGCACACGGAGAAGAAGAGACAGGCCAGCAGCAGGTAGGTCTCGCCGCCAGTGATGGCCAGCGGTGTCGCCGCCGCCGCCGCCTCCACCGCCGCCTCCACCGCTGGCTGCGCCGCCGCCGCCGCCGCGTCGGCGGCGCTGGCCGCCGCCGACCCGGCGGCCTGCAGCGCCGTCGAAGCCGTAGCCACAGCGTCCGCTGCCACGGGAGCTACAGCCGCCGCCGCGTCCGGTGCCACGGCCGCCACAGCGGCAGCGGCAGCATCGCTGTTCGCGTCCGCCGCCGCCGCGGCTGCGGCGGCGCTGACGGCGATTTCGTCTAGCGGCAGCGGCGCCAGCGACGGCGAGGGGCTCGCCGCCAGTGCGGTTGCGAGCGGCGACGCCGTCGGCGCGATGGCGGCGGCGGCGGCGTCCGGCAGGGCATCGGCGGCGGCGGCCGCCGTCGCCGTCAGGGGCTCAGGCACCGGCAGCTCGCTGCCGGTCGGCGCGCCGGCGGCGGTGGATGCCACGCGGGCGGAGGAGGAGGCCACGGAGGCGGCGGCGGCCGCAGGCGCTGCTGGCTCGGGCACAGCCGGCTCGGGCGCTGGGCTTGCGGCGCGCGGCTGCGGGGGACAGAGCAGGACGGGAGGGCGGGTGGCGACACTGACGGCCGCTCCATCCATCGCCAGCCCCAGCTCCTCGTGTCACACGTGCACCCAACAGGCGGACACGCCCCCTCTCGCCACTCGCGTACGGCACTCACCAGCGATGTGTCGTACGCGACCATGGTGGAGCCCACCAGCCCCACGCCCACCGCCGCCCACATGGCGGGCGGGATGGAGTAGCCGGCGGCGTACGACACCTGCACGCAGCAGGGGGCCGCGCGTGTCGCGGTGTGAGTCAGGCGCGTCCCATGGGTCCAGCCCCTGGGACCAACGGATGGCGCCGCGCAGCTGTGGCGGTAGTGCGAGCAGCTGGGTTGTCAGCGGCCATGGCCGTGAGGTGGCCGCCGCTGCGCGCCTGCACCACAGCGCGGGCGGGGCTTCCTCCTTTCCCCCGCCCCGCCAGCTCACCAGCGGCGTCAGCACGGCCGTCACCTCGGCCAGGAAGCCGGCGCGCGTGGCGGACGTGGAGTGCAGCCCCTCCACCTGGGGGTCGGTCGGTTGGTGGGCAGGGGGCGGCGGGTTCGGGCAAGGCAGTTGGCCAGCGGCCGCAAGACACGCGGCCGCGTCTAGGCGAGGCGGCACACACGCAGCCTGCCAGCTGCGGCCCGGATACGTGCGCAGGGCACATGCTGCGATGCATGTCATGACGCGCGCTGCCAACGTCATGATGACGACAGCGACATCAGGATGCGCATCATGATGATGCCATGATAGGCGCTGCACCGAGCCCTGCTCCACCACCTGCAGCGCGGTGCCCAGGAAGTTGAGGATGCCCAGCTCCAGCCCTGCCAGCACCACGCTGTTGAAGGTGGTCGTCAGCACCGGGCCCAGCCGCTCCGTGTGCAGCGGCTCGGCAAACAGCGCCGAGGCCGCGGCGGCGGAGGAGGGGCCCGAGGGCGAGGGGCCGGCGGAGGCCATGAGCCCCGCCTCCTCCACAGCCGCCACGCCCTCCGCCTCGCCCTCGCCTGCCGCCGCCAGCTGTCGGCCCAGCGCCGACGTGCCGCCCGACCGCAGCTCCGCTGCCTCGCCGCCCGCCTGCAGGGACACAGAGGGGATGGCCGTGGGGCATGCGTGCGGTTGCCAATCTCCACAAAAGACTCACGCGATCTGTCGCAGACTCCGCTTCGCAGCCTTAGAACACGTCCACGGCACGCACCCCACGGCCTGCCCCGCAGCTGCAGCGGGCAGCAGCGCTTCCGCCGGCTTCGCACACCCGCCCGTGGCATGTGGAGCCCGCGTCATCGCCCCCAGGACCGCCCCCACACCCCGAACAGGTCCTACCTTGTCCTGTCCCCCGCTGCTGCTGCTGCTGCTGCCCAGAGCGGCAGAGCCCTTGGTCCACAGCCAGCCGATGAGCGCGGGCAGCAGCAGCGCGCCGGCACTTAGCGCTGTGCGCACCGCCGTCAGCGATGCGGGGTCGAGCGGGTCGGCCTCGGCGTACAGGTAGCGGATGCAGGGGTTGTAGGTGCCCCACAGCAGCGGCACGAAGGAGAGGGCGAGGTAGCCGTTGAGCGGCGCTGGCGGGGGCGCGGGGGAGGAGGTGGAGGGGGACGAGGAAGGGGAGGGAGCGGGGGCGGAGGGGGCGCGGTCGAGGACGGCCACGGGCGGGGAGGGGGAAGGGGAGGGGCCGGAGGGGAGGGCGGAGAGGGTGGATGGGCCGAGCCGGGGTCGAAGCGGGGCGCCCCAGAGGGGCGAGGCTGGGGGGAGGCCGGGCGACGCGAGGCGACGGGCGTGGGGCGCGCTCGTGCCTCCATGGGCGGTGCAGCGACTCGGTGCGGACATGACCGTGCTGGCGCCGCGAGCTGAAGAGCTCAGCGCAGCCGGCTGGCGCGGACAAGCGGCCGCCCGTTCGCGGATGGGAAAAAGAGCGACTGGATGTGTGGTTGGAGCGCAAACTGCTCCAATTATCCCTGCCTGCGGCCTGACGCCTCGGGCGTTGCGCACGCGTGTTTCTGAAAGGCGCGCAAGCAAGCGTGCGCGGCTTCGGCTTTGGAGTGGCTTGGAGCACAGTGCGTCGTAGCCCTGAGCGCGACGTATTGTGGGCAGGTAGTCGACGCTTATGTGCTGTCAGGGCGCCTGGAGTGGAAGACCTGACGGGCAACTACCCCGACGATGGGCCAATGGCGATTGGGCTTCAGGTTCTGCGCTGAACACACTTTAAGCTGCGACCCTGTTCGTCACGTTCGTTGCACTTGTGCAGCAGCTTGGAAATGATGCAGCGCCAACTTGGGCTCAACCTGCCCACCACAACTGGCCGCACGGTCCCAACCTTCGCGCCTCGCCGCAATGTTCCGTGCTCTCGCGCCGGCCGTAAGGCTGCTGCAGCCCTAGCCCGCTGGGTGCGCCAGCTTGAGGAGCATCGTGACCCCTGCACCAGCGGCCGGAGATGCGGGGTCGTCGCACGTGTTGCGGAGGTGTGTCTCGCCAGGGGATTTTGCCGGGCGGAGCACGGAGCTTGCAGCGGCAGCCTTTGCTGGGGTTGTGCGGTCGGCACTCAGCGTCGCCGGCTGTCGCGCTTCCTCAAGCGTTCTGCGCCTATCTGCATAGATCTACAAGCCTACGACGCGCCAGACGCCCTGTTCGCAAGCGGCGTACCGTCAGCGCCGGTTGTTGTGCCGTGGCCGTGCCCACGCCGTGCCGACGCTCCCTTGCTGACCAAACCCGCGACCCCCGGTTGCGCCCCTTTGCAGGTCGAGACCGTGGCCGCGCCGGCGGCAGCGGATGAGCCCCCGGTTGAGCAGACGATCTCGCCCACGGTTGAGACGCTCAGCGATTCCGCCGACTCCGAGAAGAGCAAGACGGGCTCGTCGGGCATCGGTTCAGGCATCCGCCTGGAGAACGTGAGGCCGCGGCCTGGTTGCAATGATGCGTGCTAGTATTTGGCCAGCAGCTGGGCAGCACGTCGATGGTTCTCGGATCCATATCTGGGACGGCCTCCGGCAGCGTCCGGCAGCGTCCGCCGCAGCCGTCTGCCGCCGTCGGTGCTGCATTAGTGCCGAGCAGCAAGGCAGCCCTCGCTGCTGGCGCAAGCGGGACGTAAGCCCCGGCTGCGGCGCCACACGCGGGTCGTGAGATGGTGCAGGCGGTGTCGCGCTGGCACACTGGCAGGTCCTTGGGACAAGCGTATGCAGAGGTCCCATCGGGGCAGCTCCCAGAGGCCCCGCGCTGCACAGTAGCGCTCGCAGCGTCCGTGCCGCCGGTAGCCTAAATGCGCCGGGACCAGGCAGCCAGCCTATCAGCCCTGTCGAGCCGCTGGCGTTGGCCGGGAGGCGCCCAATTGAAGGCGGCGGCGGTGGTGCTGGGCTCCCGCATGGGACGCTGCCCGCTGTGCGGCTGCGGGCGTTGGGTGTCGGGCATCAGGCCCCAGTTGGAGGGCCGCTGCCGCTGTACGCCGCCGGGCCCTATCTGGGGCCCTGCGCGCGGGCCTGGCGCCCAGGCAGTCCGGTGCACCTGTGGGCTGTGTGGGTTCGGCGCGCTGACCGCTGGCCCGGGTAGCCGCGTGGCGTGAGGCGGCTGTCGTGGCGCGCCGCTTGCGCTGAGGCGTGCTGCCGCCCTGCCGCCGCTGCGCAGATCGCCATCACGTTCAAGAACCAGCAGGTGCTCAAGAACTGCAGCTGGGAGGTCAAGAAGGGCGAGCGAGTTGGCCTCGTGGGTGAGTCCACGGGCTGGGTAGAGGCCAGGAAGCCGGGAAGAGCGCAGGGAACGGCAGGGCTGTGGGAAGCGCAGGCACGCGGGAAGGCTGGGGCGCCGGCGAGCGACAGCCAACATGCGGGGCACCGTCGCGAGGTGCGGTGCACGCTGCAGACGCGAAGGCGGGCCGGCCGCGGGCCATGGCTGGCGCTGGCGCCATTGGGTCTTGCGTGCTGACGCCGCAACCCTGGCGGGCCCTTTGGTGTGGTCCTGGCCCCAGGCGTCAACGGCGCGGGCAAGACCACGCAGCTGGCCATCGTCATGGGCCGCCTGCAGCCGGACAGCGGCGAGGTGATCAAGGCGCGCAAGAACATGCGCATCGCCTACCTGGCGCAGGTGGGGGCTGGTGGGAGGGGGTAGGGGAAGTGAGGGTATGTTGAGGAATAGGTTGTGTGTCGTGTTGTAGGTGTACAGCGGCAGGCGACAGGGAAGGGAGGCCGTGTAGGGAGCATGCGCACCGCCTCCCTGTGGATGGCCTTTGGGGTGTGAATCCTGGGGGTGGGGGTTTGGGGTGTAAGTTGAAATGGGGCACGGCAGACGGAAGGGCCAGGAGGCGCTGGGCATGGTCAGGTTGCGGCGGCTGGGGCGAGGGGCAGGCGCCGACGACCGTGCTGCGCCGCGCGCTGCTGCCGCCGTCGCCCGCAGGAGTTCGACGTGCAGCCGGGCCGCACGGTGCGCGAGGAGTTCTACAGCGTGTACGAGATGCAGATGAAGGTACGGCAGTACGGCGCGCCACGGTCCGGGTCGGGCTGGACTTGCTGTAGGCAGCAGCTGGAGGCTGCAGGAGCCGACAGCTAGGCTGCGCGTGCGGCCTGCGAGCAGCCGTTGCGCCGTGCTGGTTGCGATGTCATCCCAACGCCGCCCTTTCCTGCGCAGGTCAAGAAGCGGCAGGAGGAGCTGAGCGTGTCGCTGGAGAGCGTGGGCGATGACATGGACCGCATGCAGGACATCCTGGACGAGCTGGACAAGCTCAACAACAAGGTGGGTGGCCGGGGCGGAGGCATCGGTCGAGGGCAGCCACACCCAGTACCAGCACTCGCACGGCAGCGCCCACCGCGCTGGGGCACACCAGGCGGGTCCGCCTAGCCTCCCACCGGCACTCTGGTGCGTCTACAGCAAACAGCAGTAGTGAGTGGTGCCTGCCATCGCCACCATGTCGCAATGCGCCAGGTGATTGACCTGGACGTGGAGCTGCTGGACAAGAAGATCGACCAGATGATGCCGGAGCTGGGCTTCAAGCAGGAGGACAACGACCGCCTGGTGGCCTCCTTCAGCGGCGGCTGGCAGATGCGCATGTGCCTGGGCAAGCTGCTGCTGCAGGTGCGGAGGGCGGAGGGGTGGCCCTCGGGAGGGCGCGGGAGGCGGGGTGGAAGAGGGAGGGCGGGGGGGTTCGGGCGTGGGGGCCCAGGAGAGGGCGCGGGAGGCGGGGTGGAAGAGGCATAGCGGGAGGGGCGTGACGGGGCCGGAGACCGCGGCGCGGAGGCGCCTCAGGCTTGAGCTAGGGGGCGGCGCGGGCGGGGCTGCGAAGAGTGTGTGCTGCTGCTTGCCCACTGCCGTCCCCTTCTTTCCATCTCCCTTGGCACCTCCCCTCCATCGCCCGCCCAGGAGCCCGACCTGCTGCTGCTGGACGAGCCCACCAACCACCTGGACCTGGACGCCATCCAGTGGCTGGAGGGCTACCTGCGCAAGCAGGTGCGGTGCGGCAGGGGCGCGGAGTGCAAAGGCCAGCCGGCATGCCAGGGCGGCCGGATGGGCCGCGCGGACGACGGCATGGAAGGGTGCCGCCCATGGCCAAAATGCCTGAACCGCGTCGGCAGATGTCGAATCGCGGGGCAGGGTGCCATGCAGAGCTTTGCCGGGGCATGTAGGCGGGCACGGCTGTCGGCGCGCGTACATGCGGGGTTTGCCGGGGACGGGGCGGGCGGAGCCGGGCTGCGGGGCCAGCAGCTAGCGGCCCCAGCCCTCGAACTGCCCTCGCTGTCCGCCCCGGTTCCCCGCCCCCGCAGGAGGTGCCCATGGTGATTGTGTCGCACGATCGCGAGTTCCTGGACCAGCTGTGCACCAAGATCGTGGAGACGGAGCGGGGCGTGGCCACCACCTACCCCGGCAACTACACGCAGTACGTGGCCAGCAAGGTAAGGCCGCGGCCATGCATAATGTAAAGTTCAGTGTTTTGTACGTGCTCCCACAGTGTAGCACGTCGCTGGCAACGTGGAAAGGAGTGCGGCGCGTGCATTGTGTGCCGGGAGATGCGGGAGTGGTGTGCAGCCCCAGCAGCTGAGGAGCTGGGGCGCTGCGACACATGTTGTTGGGAACCGCAAAGCGCCCATGTGCTGAGGTGCCGCAACACGCTGGCATACCGCCTCTACCAGCCGGCGCCCGCCGACATGTCCGCGCCTGCCCGCGCCCACTCTTCCCATGCGTCCACTCATGCCCTGTGCGCAGAGCGAGAAGGCGGCGCTGCAGTGGGCCGCCTGGGAGAAGCAGCAGAAGGAGATTGCCAAGCAGGAGGAGATTATGCAGCGGCTGGCGGGAGGCGCGCAGAGCGGGCGCGCTAGCCAGGTGCGGTGACAGGGGACAGGGGGAGGGGCGCGGCCGTGGGGAGGGCGGCAGGGTGCGGCTGGGGCGGCAGGAAATGAGATGACGTACCTCGGATTGCTGTCTGCGGCATGGTGGCCTGCACCGTATGGTATCCTGTCTGTACCCGGGCCCGACTCTTGCCCTGGCTGCCGCCCGCGCCGCCTTGGTCCAACTCCACTCAAACCCAACCCAACCTCCACCTGCAGGCCGAGAAGACGCTGGAGCGCATCCGGGCGGAGGGCCTCATCGAGAAGCCCTTTGTGCCCAAGCGGAAGGCCTTCACCTTCCCCAACGTGGAGAAGATGGGCCAGAAGGTGCTCACCATTGAGGTAAGAGCTGCTGGTGTACGCACGCACCAAGGGGCAGCAACCGTGACGACCGATGACAGGACATACGCGGACAGGGCAGGCACAATCGGGCAGGGGAGCATGATGGGGCTGAAGCGCTCCTGTCCACTATGTCTTGGGCGGCTTGAGCCAACGGGCTCACCACAACTTGCCCCTGCCCCCTGCCCCCTCTAGGGCCTAACGCATGGTTACCCCGGGCGGCCGCTGTTCAAGAACGCCAAGCTGGAGATTACCAAGGGCGACCGGGTGGCCATCATCGGGCCCAATGGAGCGGGTGAGCGGGCGCTGGATGGTCGGTGCATGCATAGGGGGCTCGCGGCAGTGGCACGAAAGAGCTCGTGCTCCTGCTGTGCCTGGCATGCACGCCAACCCAACCCTGCCCGTCTCACTCTTCCTCTTCCCTTCCCCTTCCCACCTGCCCCTCCACCCCTCCACCCCGTCTCCCAGGCAAGAGCACGCTGCTGCGGCTCATCATGGGCCGCGAGGCGCCCCAGAAGGGCACCGTGCGGCTGGGCGAGCACGGCATCACGCCCAACTATTTTGAGCAAAACCAGGTACCAGTGCATGGGCGCCTGCGGGGCAGGGGCGCTGGCAGCACTCCCGTCGCCGGGCGTGGACGGGCGCTCCGGCCGCCTCCCAACGGTGCCTCGTAGCGGCTCCTTGGTGGGTGTGGGTACCGCCAACGACTGCCGCCTGCACTGCACTCCACCCGCCGCACAGGCCGAGGCTCTGGACCTGGAGCTCAACGTGCTGGAGACGCTGGTGCAGGTGGGTCATGAACCCGTGTGGCCCATGCGCCCCAGGTGTACTGGGCGGCGTGCAGGCGTGGCCTGGGGCGGCTGTAACATTGAAGCAATGTATGCCTGAGATGCTGACGCGCGCCACACCAAGCTCTGGCTGGCAACGGGGCCTGTGTTTGTCGCTCCACGTCCTCCCGCGCTCGATCGCCGCAGGCCTCCCCTGACGCCAAGCTGAACGACCTGAAGGCGCTGCTTGGCCGCATGCTGTTCAGCGGGCTGGCCATGGAGAAGAAGGTTGGCAGGCGGGAAGGGAAGGGGAGGCGGGTTTGGGTTTGGGTTTGGGTTCGCACGTGTGTACGCCGCCCTTAGGCAACTTGTAAGATGGCGAAGGCGTGAACGGTGGAGGACACGTGGCAGGTCCTTGTCGCAGGTTGCCCTGCTCACCTCCGCCCGCTCACCCTGCCCCGCCCAGGTCCGCGTGCTGAGCGGCGGCGAGAAGGCCCGCCTGGCTCTGGCCAAGTTCATGTGCACCCAGGGCACGCTGCTGGTGCTGGATGAGCCCACCAACCACCTCGACATCCCCTCCAAGGTGGGGAGAGGAGAGGGGAAAGAGGAGAGGGGAGAAGGAGAGGGAAGCGGGTTGGGTTCGTGGGGCGTAGGGGTGGTTGGGCTAGGCGTGGGGGCTGTGGGGCCACAGTCGGCGCAGCAACGGCTTGCTCTCTTGCTGTGTGCCTGCCCCAGTGCGCCTCGTACTAGTCTCACTCCAGCGCGCGCCGCCCCTCTCCCATACACCATGCACCCTCCTCGCCTCACCCCGCAGGAGATGCTGGAGGAGGCCATCCGCGCCTTCCAGGGCGCGGTCATCGCCGTCAGCCACGATCGGTGCGTGGGACCCGGACCCATGCGAATGCGCGAGGTTGGGGTTGGGACATCGGCCGACAAGATGGGGTCGAACGGTAGCGCCCTAGCCGCGCCGGCGGCGGCTTTGGCGCGAGGGTGCGGCTGCCCCCTGGCAGCCCCCGGGATGGAGTTCCCCACCGCGGCTGGGGTGCACCGCCTCTGCGCAGCGCAGGGTCCGCGCTCCGCCCTGCCCGGGCCCGACGCCCAGCTCGCACTGCAAGCTCTCCACACCTCCCACCTTCCCTTCCCTCCCCTTCATACCTAACGCTCAGGTACTTTTTGCGCCAGATCGCCACCCGCGTGCTGCTGGTGGAGGGCAACAAGCTGATGGACTACCAGGGCGACTACGAGTACTACCTGGAGAAGAACGAGTGAGGCGGGGGCGTGGGAGGCGCGGCGGAAAGGAGCGGGCAGGGGTATGGGTTGGCTAGAGAGTGTGTTCAACTTAATAGGGCCGAAATATAGTACCAGTGTACCACCCCCACAAGCGGCACGCCCCGGGTTGGTGACGTTCTGGTCGTGCGAAGGAAGAAAGTAGGGATGCGTTTAGATGCATCCATGCGGGAAGCAAAGCCCAGCGCCGCCTCCAAAGAACCCGAGGCCCGCCCGTCCAGCCCGCGCACCGATATGAAGGTTACCTGAAGTTGACCAACGTTGAGTGTGTTCCAGTGTTAGGTAGAACAGAACCCCACACCTGTGTGTGCTTACAGTGGGGCAGGGCGGGGCGGTCACGATAACTACCCGCAGACGGCGGGAGGCAGGGGAAGGGGAAGGCGGTGGGGGCAGGGGGAGGGTAGCGCGGGGGAAAGGGAACGGAGAAGGGGAAGCCGTCCCGCTGGCTCGGCAGGCAGGCGAGAAGCGGAACGGCCGTGGCGGCACTGGTGCACCTCCTTGGGATGGGATGCCGTGAGGGGGCACCGGTCGTCGAGGTGCTGGCCCACGAGCCCGCGGTCCTGCCCGCTCCTGCCCTGGCTCCAGGGACGAGGCGGCCAAGATGCAGGAGAAGGAGGCCAAGGTCAAGGAGATTGAGAAGGACAACATCAAGGCAAAGTCCAAGGTGGGCGGGGACGTGGGTCGGGGCGCAGGGCGTGGCGTGTTGGGTGCGGTCAGGGCAGGACAGATATAGGTCCAGCACAGGCGATGCGCCCCGCCTCACGGCAAGCACCGGGGTCCCCAACCAGGGCGCTGCCACGCTGAAGACGGGCCAGGCCCCATCTCGTTATGGCTGGTGTAGTGGATGGCGTTGGTGTGGGGCGACGGTGGTGTTGGGAGCGGCCCTGCGTGGGCCTCCAGTAATGGCCAGCGTGGAAACTAGAGTAGGCCGCGGTGTGGGTCGGCTTAAGCTCCTGTGTGCGGCCAACGTGCCTGCAGCCCTGGCCCGCGCCTTGCAGGCCCGAGCCGCTGGCGCTGACTCGTGATCTGACCTGACCTGACCTGACTCGTGATCTGACCTGACCTGACCTGACCTGACCTGACCTGACCTGACCTGACCTGACCTGACCTGACCTGACCTGACCTAACCTGACCTGTCCCCTCCCTTCCTGGTACCTTATGTGTTGTCCCACCCCAGATGACCAAGGCCGAGAAGGAGCGGTTAAAGAAGGAGAAGGCCAAGTCCTTCCACGCCACCACCGAGGCGAAGAAGAAGAAGTAAGGGAGACGCTGGTTATGGGAGCGGCAGCTTGGTTTGGCTTGGGCCCTGCTTTACGGCGAGGACCGAGTTGCTACGGCGAGGACCGAGTTGTTGTCCAGGGACCCTTGGGAACCAGGGAGGTCGGAAACATGGCAGGAAGCATGGTGCAGGGGTCGAGCGGGTACAGCGGCGGGCCAGGTGCGACAGCGGGCGAGAGCGGGCTGGTGAGGGGGGTTTGCAGGCTTGAGGGAGAGCGACTGGCGCAGGCTGGGGAAAGGGGGGCGGCGCAGGTGACCCGCTGCGCCTGTGCATTCGGGTTAAGTCGCGGTTCTGTGAATGAAGCGAGTGTGTGTTCGCTCGTGAGCGCGGTAGGGAGCAAGAGACCTCCTTGAAGTGTGTGCTGCTTGGTATGTCGTGGGCCCGCCTGCGAGAGGGGATGCCGATGCGGGTGACGCTGCGAGGGCGCGTCAAGCTGTTTTGCGGGGGGCATTTTGATGTCAAGGCGTGCTTGGGTTTGTGGCACGCGGCGTCAGTGGGTCGGAGAGCTGAGCGGTGTTGTTAGCGACGTACCGTATGGAAGCATATGTGTCCTTCGCACGGGAGGGCTACGGCTTCAGGCAATGCATAGCTAGCTATCAAGCATGAAAGCACAGCAGACGGGTCAGGCGCACGCCAACCGCAAATAAAGCACATGGGTGCAGAGGAGAAGAAGAAGGAAGACAGACATTCGTTACACTGCCTCCCATAGGAGTAGGGCTGGCCCCCCACACATCAGTGCGCACGGCATCCAGACACGCACGCCAGGCAGCGCACA
>BDDC01000256.1:63719-73956 GCA_001662425.1 Chlamydomonas sphaeroides | reverse complement strand
CCAGCCGCACCCGCTTCCTGCGCACCGAGCTGGCCCGCGCAGCCTGGCTCACCGGCGCCGGCCACCGCCCGTGGGGCGCCGCAGCGGATGCCGCCGCTGCGGCGGCGCCGCTGGCGCCCGGCAAGGCGCCCGCGAGGCCCGCGGCGCCGCTGGCGGGGCCCATGGCTGCGACGCCGTCGGCTGGAGCGGCGGGCAAGGGCGCGTCCTCGTCGCACCTCACGGGGCTGCAGGGGCTGCCCAGCGGCCGCCGCTCGGCGGGCGGCGGCGGCGGCGGCGGCGGCGACGACCAGCAGCAGCCTCACGGGGCGGCGGCGGCGGCGGGCGCCGGCGGCAGCGGCGCGGCGCTGCGCTCGCGGCGCAAGGCTGCGATGCCCAGTGCGGCGCAGTCGCTGCTGTGAGGTTGGGAGGCGGGGCGGCCGTGTGCGGGGCGGCGGCGGCGCATGGGCGGCGGCTGTTGCGGGTGGGGATGGTTGGCGAGATTAGGGACGGCGGTTGGCGAGTAACCGAGCATGGAAGCGGCGGTTGGAGGGCAACCGATCATGGAGGCGGCGGTTGGCGAGCATGGAGGCGATGGGTGTCGGCTTGTGCATTTGGTGGGGGGTGGGGGTGGTATGGGGCCGGGACTTTGAGGGGCGGCCGACAGGGGGCGGTGGGGCAGCCGAGGAGCCGGCGACGATCATGAGACGGGTGTGGCTGGGCGGTGGTGGGGGTGAGGTTGGGGGTGGGCGGAGCGCCTGCAGGGTGGCGGGGGCCCCGGGATGGGGCGCGTGCGTGGGGCATGGTCAGACAGCAAAGGCATGGTGGAGCAGGGAGCACGCATGAGAGTGGTGGTCACTGGTTTACGAATGCTGGCGGATCACGCCAAACGAGGATCTGCCATTTCCAACGGGGGCGTGCGACGGCAGAGACGGCACCGTCCGGCCACAAGGCTCGTCCGGCGGGGGGGCTTGCTGAGCCCGCGCACAGCGCCCGGGGCTGCGCGGTGTCAGGCAATGGACGTGGGGGTGGCCGCGGGGGGGCATTGGCTGGTGGTTGGGTGCGGCGGTGCGTGCCGTGCTCTCCCAGCGCGCGTGCGGGTGCGTCCTCCGCCGGCGTGGGTTCCTGGCGCGCAGTGTGTCGCGCGTCAACGGCGACCCAGGGTATCGTGCTGTGAGCAAAATGGCGTCGCTGCATCATGCTTGTGTTCCAAAGAATGTAGGCGCAAGCATTGCTGTTTTGTGCGTGCCGCCCGCCGCCCAGTTGCCCGCCCATATCTTGGGTCGCTTGATGGGCAGGGCAACCGGTGCGGTGGGTCCGTGAGGGTTGCCGCCAATCGTATGTTGCGGCGCACGCTGCTATCGTGCTGGTCGGGCATCGTCGACCTCGCTCGCCTCGTCAAGAGCCGCTACGTTTTGGGGCGGCTTGGAGCAGCAACGCCATGTTACGACCGCGTTCATTGCATAACGACGACATGCTGGGCCGCGCGCAGCCGTGTGCGGGGCGCCGCTGGGCGTGAGGCGGTGCAAGCGGGTCGGCGGTCACGGATGTGTAATTGGGCGGGTACTGCAACGCCCTGCTGTCCAGACGTGCGACCGAAGAGGGACCCAAATGTCCTAACCCCAGCAGCACGAGGCTCCAGCGGCCACAGCGTTTGTGCGTCTTTCTGTGGAACGAGAATGAATGGGGATTCACCTACCTGACCCTCCGAGGCTCCGACGTTTGCGCGGCTACGCCCGCCGCCTGTCGCGGGCCGCCGTGTCTTGTCCATGAGCAGGCGCACGGACGCACGGCCGAGCCAGCCCGCGCTGCCTTCGCACGCCGTGCCATCGTCGGGGCCAGGCCCTGGCAGCCACCACTCGCACTGCTGCGTGCGTGCGGCACAAGATGGCCCGAGTGCACGCGAGCCCGGGGCGACATCACGCCTCCTGACCCCACGCGCTGCACTGACTTCCGACCTGCTCGCCCCCCGCCTGACGAACCCGGCGGAGACTTCCCCTGCCTTTCGCCCTGCTGCGAGGCGCTGACGGTTGAAGTGTGTTATTGTATTTGCGCAAGTGACACACGGTGTGTGTGGCCAGCGAGGCGCGGCAACAGATGCCAGGGCTGCAGTTGGTCGCTCTTGGGCAGCTCAGCGCCGGCCGTGCGCGCCTTACACACGCCACCGTCACCGCGGCAGCAGCAGCCCGGCCCGCGATGCATTGCTGCATCGCAGCAGCGCGCAGCCCCACAAAACACCATCACATGTACACCACACACCTTTAAACGCGGTCGTCACACCGTGCGACATCATCATCGTACACAGCCAGGTCGCCGCTCGACCGCGCGGCGACACCCGGCACACCGTACCTTTCCCCGCCTTCCCTCGCCGGCCCCTTGGCGCCCTCTGTCCCTAGTGCGCTGCGTTGCATGCTCGACATGACAGCGGCCGGTGCCCCATGAGCCAATGAGGCAATGGCACAACACAACACGCCACCCCCATGCGGCCCCAAAACGGCGTGCAACACAACCACAGCGCGAGCGCAATGCGCGTCGCACTCGCAGCCGCCGCCCTCACCCCTACAACCTTCCCCTTGTGCTCCCATCTCCTCCCTCCTCTACGCGCTGCGGCTGCCCTCCTCCAGCAGCGCAGCCACGTGGTTGTAGAAGGCCGCGAAGTCGCGGTCGTGGTCGGCCATGGCGGTGCGCAGGATGGGCAGGTGCTGCTGCGGCACCAGGTTGAGCACGGCGGCGTGGCCGATGGCGGCGTGCTCCGCCTCGCCTAGAGAAAGCCGGGGCAGGGAGTGGGAGCAGGGAGGTTGAAGCGGGATGGCAGGTTGGCAAAGAGCAGCCCGGGCAGAGGCCGAGGAGGTAAGACCCGACGCGGCAACAGCCCGGTGTCCTGCGGCAAGACTGGTAGCAGGTGCCCCGCCTGCCCCCGCCCTCACGTCCCTTCCTGCCCTCCCACCCTCCCATGCCCCAGCCCGCCCAATCCATCCCCAGCGTTGCTCACCCTCGGCGTGCACCTCGAGGAAGACCCAGTCGACCTTCTTGCCCAGGCCCGCGAAGATGCGGCTGTCCAGCTGGCGGAAGCTGTCCAGCATCCAGGTCTTCTCGTAGTCGGCCAGGTACTCAATGGCCAGGTTGTAGCCCAGCGCGTACGAGGCCTGCGGCGGCAAGGGGCAGAGCGGGGAGGTAGCAGGGAGGCAGGGTGGGTGAAGCGGAGGACGAGCGCTGACGAGGGCGGTGGCGAGTTTGGGGTGTGGGACCAAGACAGGTACCGTGGCGGCTGGGGTCCCCCGTGCGGGTATGCATGAGGTCCGGGCCCGTACTCGCCCACGTGCAGCTCCGGCCCCATGGCCGCCCGGCCCCACCTGCTCCAGCGGCTCGCTGTGGCGGGTGCCGCCGGTGCCGATGTCGCGCATCATGGCGGCAAACAGGGCCTGAGCCGCCGTGGGCGCGGGGCTGTCGGCCAGCAGCTGCTGCAGGTCGTAGCCGAAGAGCGAGGTGAAGAAGTCGGAGAAGAGCTCGCGGTGGGTCTTGACTGGAGGGGTTTGGAGGGTGGTGGTGCGGAGGAGCGAGGGGTGAGGAAGGTGAGGGGACGGAGACGGAGCGGATCGGGCAGGGGAGGTGGTGGTGGAGCAAGCGCTTGACATGCAAGGTGCGTGCGGGGCAAGGCTCGGCTGTGCTGACTTCCTACCCCACAATACGCACGCGACTCTCCTCCTGAACATCATGTGCAGATGCCGCTCGCCCTTTCCCTGCCACCTCCGTCTACAGAGCTACACACACACGTGGGGTGGTACTCTATTTCGGCGCTACAAGTTGAAAACACAGAGTCGCCAAAACCAGCTATGTTCGCTCCTCCCCCCCGCCCTCTCCTCCATCGTCTCCCCTCTCCTCTCCCCCCCCCCACCCCGCCCCCCGCTCACGCTGCTGCATTCCGTTGTGCATGCCGTACTCCCCGGCCAGCGGCTGGATCAGGTTCTTGAGCGCCAGGTCACGGCGGACGTAGTCCGACACGCCAATGGTGCGCTGGACCTGCAGGGGGCAAAGGATAAGCAAGGGAGCGGGGAGGAGGTGGGGAGCAGAGGTGGGCGGGTGGCAAGGCGGGAGGTGGGAGCGACGGCCAGAATCCCTGACGAGGGTGGGTTCACTGCCCCCCTCCCCCTCCCCCTGGCCCCGGCCCCCCGCTGGTGCTTCCGCACCATGAGCAGGCAGTGGGTGAAGGCGGGGTTGAACGACTCCAGGTTGAAGCACAGCTCGTTGAAGGCGGGACGCAGCACGGCCTCTGCAGCATGGGGAGAGGGGCGAGCGAGCAGGGGGAAGATGGGGTTGAGGCATGGGAGGCATGGGAAAGCTGCGACCCGGGTACGGCGCGTGGTCTGCGGGCCCGGGGGGCGCTCACCCCAGCGGTCGGCGGGGATGTTGCGCAGGGCGTCGTTGAAGCGGCGCAGCGCAGCGATGGAGGCGCCCTGGTCCAGCTCGGCCTGCAGGGGGGCGGGGCGAGGGATGGGGAGGGGGGCGGGCTGTTAGCGACCGGCAGCAGTTGCAGGCGACTGCCGACACGGCGGCAGAGGGCGATGAGCAGACACGCAGTGTGCTTGGAGGGCCAGCATAGTTGGGTCCGCGGGGGTCGTCCACGAACAGGGGTAGGCGCATACGCCCGGACGCGGCCGCCGCAGCCCGGTAACCGCCGCAGTGCGGGCGGAGGCGCACCTCGAGGCCCTGGACCTGCTCCTTGGAGATGAGCTCCGGCAGGCCGCTGCGGTTGGAGCTGGGGCCTGCGGGGAAGTGAAGGGGGGAGCGAGCGACACGGGGACGGTGAGCTGTGAGGTGACAGGACGGGCGCGGGCATGTCAGCGCCGCGTAACGCTTGCGACAGCCACAAAGTGGGGCCGCGGCTGTGGCAGCAACGGCGCGCCGGACCCACCTGGCACGTGCAGGTTGGCGGCCCACTGCTCCTTGGCAGGCGCGGCCACGGCGCTGACGACCAGGGCGCGGCGAGCCTGCGAATGCAATTGTGTCGGGCGGTCGCGGACGTGAGCTCCGGCAGCATGCAAGCTTGCGAGCTGCCCGATGTCGTTCAATTGGTACCAACCTTGACGACGGAGCGCACGCCGGCGCGAACGACAGCCGGGGCGGGCTTGGTAGCCGACTTGGCGACAGCGGCCGCGGCCGCACGCTTGCTCGACAGGGCGAAGGCCATTGTGATGGTTCTTGGGTGTCGAGTAGTGGTCGGGTTCGGGTCGGAGCAATGCGTGGGCAGGAGGCGAGCAGCTGGCCAAGAGGCGACGGCTGCATGCACCGCAAGCGCGACCGAGCCTCCGCGACCCAGCTGCATACAATTCGCAATTCATCTCACATTCAAGAGGCATGCTGCACGGCAAGCAACCTCGCTGCTGGCTCAGCTGCACTTGCGCGAACCCCAGTCGGCGAAGCGGGCGCCCCGGCGCAGTTAATAGCTTTAAAGGCATCCCATGTATGCAAGCTATGTTGCGACATGCACCAGCGGCGTGTATGCGCTTGGTGAACCAGGGGTCGCGCCACAGCAAGCGACGCACGCCGTCCTCTTCACCCAGCAGGCCCCGACCTGCGCTCTCTCGCGCAGCTGCTGGTGGGTGTCATAAGGCAGCTTAGGCTGACGCTCGCTCTCATCCGTGGCATTTTGAGGTCCGGCATGGCATGGTCTTGGTCGCGTGAGCGCCGGATACCGTGCTGCCCTGGTGCTGCCTTCGCTTACATGCGCTTATGTGGCATGCCAAGAATGCGTGCATCGATAATGCTGACACGTGGCATTGCAGGACGGGGCCCACGCGACAAGCCTCCAGCGCACCGCCACCGCCACCGCGACACAAGCCGCCCTGACCCTCCCTTTCCCTGCGCCACCGCTCTCCTACCGCTCCATTCCCCCGACAACAACCCCTCACAATCGCCAGTCCCTGCGCGGCCGCGGCGGTGGCGGCCTCGCCGGCCCCACCTCGCCGTCCTCGCTGCCACTCCCCGCGCCCAGCGGCCCGTCCTCCTCGTCCCGCCCGGCCGCTGCCGGCTCCTCCTCCGCAGCCTCCTGCTGCCCCATCTCGCCCAGGTCCAGATCCCCGTCCTCAACGTCCTCCTCCAGCTCGTCCAGATCCAGATCCAGGTCGCCCAGCTCGTCCACCAGGTCAACGTCGTCCAGGTCAACAAACTCGCCGTCCTCGTACTCGTCGTCGTCGTACTCGTCCTCGAACGGCTCCGGCTCCGAGCCCAGCCGCCGCGCCGCCAGCAGGCCCTCGCCCAGCCACGACTGCGCAAGCGGGGCAGGGCAGGGCAGCGCCGGCATGGGTTGGGACCGCACAGCAGGGACGGCTCATGCAGGCGCTCGCCCAGCCACGACCGCGCAGCTGGCGCCGCAGCACATCATGGCGGTCGGCCAGGGCGGTGAGAGGGCGGGGCAGGGCCAGGGGTTGCCTCAGGTACCCTCCAATGACTTCCACGCTTGTTCTTAGATACCAGGGCCGGGGGCAGGCCAGCGCCGCGGCCACGGCCAGGGTAGCACTGGGCAGGGCCGGCGGCAGGTCAGCGCCGGGATCACGGACAGGCCATGCAGGCGGGTGGAAACTCCCAGCACCCGGCCAGCCTGTGCACCCGGGCGGTGCGGCTGCCGTGCAGGCGTCCCAGCCACCCAACCGCTGTGCGGCTGCCGTGGCTGCAGCGCAGGCGCGGGGTGGCCGGGGCGGAGGGCGCGCGGCGGGCTACAGCCCGTACTACACGCGCAGCCACGCTTGCGGTTGGCCATCGGCGGGCCGCCAGCGACGCGGAGCTGCCCAACGGCCCCACCGCGCAGCGCCCCGTGCGGCACCACTCCTGCCGCCAGCCCGCGCCTGGCCGGACACCGACAGCAGCCCCCTGCACTGTCAGGCGCTGCGGGCGCCTGCCTGACGCACACACGGCCCGGCCACTTGCCGGTGGGGCCCCAGCCGCGCTGGCGTGTGGCCCTCGGGCCCCCAGCCCCCACGGAACGGCATCACTGCGCAGTGCCCCCCCTGCCGCCCCTGACTTGCTCAGCCCTTGGCTTCAAAGCTGCTGACAGAGGTCAGGTCCAGCCCGGCCCCAAGCCCCTTGCCCACACACGCGACGGCACGCCGCGGCCTCACCAGCGGCAGCGCCAGCGTCGCGAAAGAGGCGCGGCTGCCCCACCGCGCGCCCGCGAGCCCGGCCGCCGCTGTTGCCGTTGCTGCTGCAGAAGGTGCGCTCATCAGGTGGAGCCGCGCAGCCGCTGCCGCTGCGCTGCCGCGCCGGGCCGGGGCGGCGCCAGGGGGCAGGCGGGGGTTGCAGGCGGCGGGCGCCCAAGCGGCCGCCGGGCGACAGCTGGCACCTGATGCGTGCGCGCACCGGGAGCAGGCGCAGCGGCTGCTGCAGGAGGGGCTCGAGGGCGGCTCCGGCGTGGGGCCAGAGGGGCTGCAGGGGGGAGCGGCAGGCAGCGGCGGCGGCACGGGCTGGGCGATCGCAGCACGAACCCTGGGACACGGCATGCGCCCCCGTCCCCAAACGCCCGCGGTGTAGCTGCCCACCCGAGCTTCCTCGGAGGATCCACACACCTGGTGCCTGGGGCTGCGACCTCGCGCGGCTGCAGCAACGCGGCGAGCGGCAGGGCCCCCCTTGTGGCATGCGTGATCGCATCGGTGCCGGCCTGCGGTGGCACGCATACCGCTCATCCTTGGTGCTGGAGGAGACAAATGGTGCTATGATTCTTGACAGCCCAGCAGTACCTTAAACGCGTCCGTGCAGAGGCGACGCAAGCCAGGCGTCTTCGCCATCGCAGAGCTCAGGTGCCAAGGTGACACGCGAGCCACGAGGAGGTGCGTTAGCACGACCAGTTCTGGTGAGCGTTCCTTGAAACAGCACAAAAGAAGAAGGGCGGAATATAGTCGCGGTGCACGACCTTCGCGTAGCTGCGGTAAGCTAGTGATCAATATTCGCATGCATACATGCGCATGTGTGGCTTGTTTAGCCGGCGGGCGTAGCTTGCTGCTTGCATGGGGCGCGACGCGGGTCGTTTTTCGCAACAGACAGCCCAGAACGTAATCGCACGGTCACTATCACTACATTAGCCACACGGACAGCCTGCACATGGCTCGAGACGTCGTGCTGTCGTGACGCTTTCTTCCGGAATTGCACTTAGCCTTGCATAGCCGCCGACAGGCCAGAGACAGCGAACCGCCGCTGAGCGGCACACTCTCGCAGCCATGGACGCCTTTGCGCTGCTCACGGGCGGCGCGAAGTTCGACCGGCGGCGCTACAAGAAGGATGTCGACGCCTTTAACCCGAGAGCCGGTACGCGACGGCTGCGGGCACTTGAGGTGCCGCTGCGTGGCTATGCTGGGCGAGACGGCCGGTTGCTGGCGCCCACGCGCTGGGGTGACCCCGGGGGCCAAGGGGCCTTCGGACAGCCCTCCCCACTTTAGTCCGGTGCACGGCGCTGGCCTTGGTGGCTGCAGGCCTCGGAGCACCCAAGGCCGCTGCGCGCCTCCCGCCTGACTGGGGTTCGTCCGCACGCCGCCAGCCTCTCCACTCAGCAGCGCCAGGGGTCGTTGCGGCCCCAAGCCCCCACCCGCCCCTGCATCCCCTCGTGCCACAAGCGCCCTCCGCCCTCGCCCCCTCCCGCTCGCACCCCAAGCATCCGCGGAGGCCGCCAGGCAGGAAGAGCTAGCCGCCGTCCGCCGGTCGGGCGCGCAAGCCGCCGCCGGGGTCGGCGCCGCCGCGGGCGCCGGCAGCGCGCGCACCAAGGCCAAGGCCGCGGCGCGGAAGCGGCGGCGCCTGGCGGCGGCGGACCCCGGCTCCGAGGAAGGGGATGACGGTGGGGCGTCCCGGGGTGGCGATGGTGGTGGTGGCTGGCGTCACGCTTGGGCAGCACGGGGCAGGGTGGGGCTGGGAGGTTGCGCCCGTCGGCTCTGCCGCTACTGCGTGGCGCCTTGCTGGTGGCCCCTGGACCAGGCAGCTGTGATGGCAGCAGCTGTGATGGCAGAGACCGAGGCCGCGCCGGTGGCTGGGCTTCTGGCGGGGCCGTGGCCCTGGCCGTGGCCCTGGCCGTGGCCCTGGCCGTGGCCTTGGCCTTGGCTGCGGGAGCTGCGACTTTGCGCCCATCCCTGATGTCTACGCCCCGGCCCCTGCGGCCCTGTGCTTGTGGCGCTGCCTGTGGCGCTGTCCCCGCAGGCGACGCGGCTCCCGGCATCGCCATGTTTGCCGGCCAGGGCGCAGCGGGCAGCGATGGCGGTGACAGCGAGCAGGAGGGGGAGGACGCGGAGGGCGAGGGCGAGGGCGAGGAGCAGCTGCGCAGCGGCGAGGGCGGGGAGGATGAGCTCGAGGGCGAGGGTGAGGGCGAGGAGGAGGAGGAGGAGGAGGACGAAGAGCTCGAGGACGGGAAGATGGAGGACGCGGAGGACGACGACGAGGGCGAGGAGGGCGCGAGTGACGAGGAGGACGAGCACGGCGGCGAGGAGGACGACCGGCGGGTCCGCAGCGGCGGCGGTGCGACGACGTCTGGCCGCGGCGGCGGCGATGGCGCGGGCGCGGCTGGGGATGCCCCGGGCCCCGCAGTGGACGACGTCATCCCCACCGTCGCCACCAACGACCCGCTTGAGGAGGCCGCGCTCATACGCAAGGTGGGCTGGGGCCGCAGGCTGGGGGTGGGGTGGGGCCGCAGGCGGGGGATGGGGTGGGGCTGTGGCGCAAGCAAGCGGGGTGCTGGGGTCGAGCTACTGCCGCCGCCAGGCAGCGCACTGGGGTGCCCCAAGCCCCTGCGCCGCACGCCTGCTGCCGCCCCCCCCTGCTCCCAGGCCCTGCGCATCAAGACCAGCGGCACCGATGTGCCGGCGCCGCTCAAGAGCTTTGCCGAGCTGGGCCCCAGGTGCGGGGGCTGCGAGGGGGCGGCTGCTGGTGGGGGGTGGCCGCGAGGGGGTGTGTCGCGAGGGGGGCCTGTCGGGGGACAAGCCCGACCTGACCGTGTGGGGATGCTCACCACCGCCACCACCACGGTCGTTCCTTCCCCTCACCTCCGCCCTGACCTCGCCCGCCATCCCCTCCCCCGGGCTCCCAGGTACAAAGTGGGCAAGCGCATGCTCGCCTCCCTGGCCGCCGCGGGCTTCTCCTGCCCCACGCCCATCCAGCGCCAGGCCATACCCTGCCTGCTGGAGGGCCGCGAGCTGCTGGCGGTGGCGCCCACGGGTGGGGTTGGGCGGGGGTGGGGGGCGGGCAGGGCGGGGAACTGGGAGCGCTCGTGCCTGAAGCTCGTGGTGGACAG
>BDDC01000256.1:45450-59115 GCA_001662425.1 Chlamydomonas sphaeroides | reverse complement strand
CGGCGGGGCGGGGGGCGCGCGGCGGGCGGCGTGGCGGGGGGCGAGGGCGCGGCGGCCCCGGCCGGCGGCCGGCCTCCGACTGAGCGTCGGGCGGTGTGCCGGCCGGCGTCGGGGAGCAGTCATGGGGCGGCTGGTGTGAAAACAAGGCGCAGCGGTAGAGCGGCAGGGTGAGCGACGCGTCCATCGTCCCTCTTGTCGTGGATGCGCTTGTGCCTTTTGGGCTGGGGGGCGCTGCAAGCGGTGCGGAGTGGGGGTGCGTATGGGGTGGTGCGGGTGCGATTGGAGCTGGCAGCAGCGGGCGCCGCGGGCGTTGCCCCGCAGTCATGCCCTAGCTTGCGAGCGGAGATGGTTCCCTTGTGGGGGCTGCTCTTTGGGGACCGCCGCCCTCATCCCGCGGGGGCTGGCTGCCTGGCAAGTGATGAATGTGGCTGGAGCGGCGGCGCGGTGTAACCAATCCTCTGATGCCGGGTCCTCGCCACGCAGGCCAGCTCGACCTCGCCACGGCAGCGCTGGGGCGCAGCGGCAGGCAGGAGACAGCAGGAGGGAGGCAGGCCCGACTCGTGCTGGGTAACGGCCGTGCGCTCGAGCGCTGCGTGCTCGCGGCACCGCCTGGCCACGCGGGCGCTTGGCCGTGGCGCGCGGCGGCGCGCTGGCGTGGGCTTGGGCCGGCTGGTGCCAGCTGGGGTGGGGTGCGGCGGCCGGCGGACTGGGGAGCTGGGGCATGGTTCGGGAGGAGCCGCACGCTGCAATGGGAGGACCGCGCCCCGGCCCTGGCTCCTAGCGCCGGGCCGTGCCGGCCCCAGCGCTCCCACCGCGCAGCGTCGTCCGACAGCCACGCCACGCGGCCAACCGGCCACCCACTCACACCGACACCCCCCCCTCGCAGCCCCTCATGCCGCATCCTGGCCTCCCCGCCCTACCCACGCACGCATGCGCCCGGCTCCACAAGTAAGGGCCCTCGCTTGGATGCCGTCACAAGGCCTCGCGGGGGCACGTCAAGTCGTCAGCAGCCGAAGCCCACACCGTGCAGGCACGCTTCGCTCGGCTGCACACAGCGCATTACCGCCCCCCCCCCGATGATCAGCGATGCCGGCAGTTGCCGGCAAGCCCACACATGAAGAAGAACGGAGCCGTGCGGAAGAGCCGGGCCACTCGGGGGCCCGCCAGCTGCACTCCACGCCTGCGGCCTCTGCCCTCTGCACTCAGCCCACATCAATTGCGACGCTGCCACACGTCCATCCTAGCCGCCGGCCAATTGCGACGCCGGCGGCTGTGATGAATGTGTCATAGAGTCGAGCCACGGCATTTGATAGATGGAGGAGTCTTAGTCAAGCCACGGCGTCGTCACCGCCGTGATCGTGGTCGTGGGAACAGCACTGCAAGCATCCCCCGCCCCCATTGCTGCGTTCGTAGCGCGGACCCGTTTGCACTATCCCCTCACGGCCGGCATCAGGCCCAGCCGCTCCGAACCGCCGTTGAGTGCCGTCACGCGAGCTCCAAGGATTGCCGTCCAGGCCCACACCGCCGCACAGAGGCTGCAGACGCAGCGGCGCTGCCGCCAACCTTGCCAGCGGAGCGAGACGCCTGGCGGCGCCACAGCAGCGAGCGGCGGCGGCCTCCCTCCTAAAACACCAACCAACTTGCGAAGGCAGCACGGCGGTATCCGGCACGCCCATCCCTCACGCGCACTCCGACATGCTGCTGGTGTAGCGGCACACGCTGAGGGTCACGCGGGGTCCGGGGTTGCTCAGGGCTGCGGGCCGGGAGGGCAGCAGGCGGGCGGGCGGGGCGGGGATTGGTGAGGTGCCGGGCGGGCGGGTGGTGGCTGGCTGGGCGGGCAACAGGCGGGGCAGAGGCGGCCGTGGCGGCACGGCGCCGGCGCTAGCTGCTCCTAGGGGCGCGCGACTCGACCGGCGGCCGCCGAGCCAGCCGCTGTGGGGCCGCTGCGAGGTCGTGACGGGCTGCACATGTGTGCTGACGGCCGTGCCGACGGCCGTGTTGCACACCTCGATGTCATGACGAGCTATGCGGTGTGCTGACGGCCGTGCCGACGGAGGCGCCGACGGACATGATGGATGCATGTTAGGTATATTACGTGCCGTATGAAGTGCGTACATGCAGTACATACTGTGTGCGGTTGCGCTCACCCGACACCTGAACCAGCGTGCGGAAGCTCTCAAAGTGGGTGCGGCCGCCGCCGGGCGCCAGCGCCTGCAGGAAGGTGGTGCGCGGGTCCTCCAGCGACGACCAGCTCACGGTGCGGTCGCTGTAGTGTACGGACACCTGGGTGGGGTGGGTGGTGGTGGCGGGTTGCGGGTGTGGGTGAGGGTGGCGGGCGGGGGCAGTGCTGCGCGGCAGGGGTTGAGCGGGACGGTCGAGCGCGCCCTCGGTGTGGGAGCCAGTTGGCGGTTGGCGGTTACCTTGTCGGCAAAGTCAGACCCCAGGCGAATGTCGCCGCCGATGCGGGACCGCAGCGAAAACCAAATGTCGCTGCGTCGTGGCAAGCGGGCAGGCGCGCAGGGACAGGCGAGCGAGGAACAAGTTAGGCGAGGAACAAGTTAGGCGAGGAACAAGTTAGGCGAGGAACAAGTGAGGCAAGGAACAAGTGAGGCGAGGAACAAGTGAGGCGAGGATGGGAGGCAGGCGCTTGAGCCTGGGTGCCATAGCATCCAACGCAGCCCCATCAAGCACCCTTCCACTGACAGCTACCACAGGCACCAGCTGCCGCAAATGCCCGTACAACATTCGTCGTACACCCTGCCGTACGACGCACCTGGTGTAGCGGCTGCCCATCCAGTCGGGCATGAGGCGCAGCATCACGCCGGACGAGGCGTACTGCGTGGCGGGCAGCGAGTAGGCGCGCCAGGTGCCTGCGTGGCGGGCGCGGGAAAGGGGAGGAGAGGCAGGGTGAAAGGCGGGATAGTGCCGTGGTCGGCAAAGGGGGAGAGCGGCCAGGGACGGATGGGCCGGCTGCCCGTATAACACCGCGGCACGGTGGCCCCAGGGTGCTCGCAGTACGGCACATGGCCCCGCTGGCTACGCCTGCCCCCTTCGTTCCTCCCAGCATTACACGGTCAACGCCGTCACCGACTACCCATTCCGTGTGGCGAGCACAACTTTCAAGACGGCTACGCTCGGGTAACACACTGCTTCCAGGGGCCGGTTTCCTTGGTCGCGTGAGCGCCGGATACCGTGCTGCCTTCGCGCGCTTTCGCTTTTGTTACCCCTGGCTTAGATCGATGTTAGGCGTCACTCGTGCGTCGCAAGACAAGGCAAGGCACGCAGCGACATAGCGGTGGGGGCTCACAAGGGCGCCAACACTATGACTAATGCACTCACGCAGTGACCGAGCGGTGCGGCACGCGGCGGCAACAACACCCACGACGCACAGCCCCGCAGCGTCGTCGGGCGGCGGCTCGCGGCCCCCTGGCCCCCCCCCTTGGGCTCACGTGCGGGGAAGGACGCGGAGCTCAGCTCGGCCGCGGGCGTGGCCCAGCCCAGGCGCCACAGCTCGGGCGCGTTGGGGCACACCTGCGGGGTGCGCGGGCGGGGGCGGCGGGAAGGGGGGCGGCGAGGGGGGCCGGCGCGGCGGCGCCGACAGCACACGCACCAAGGGGCGCATCTTGCTCCCTGCCTCGCAAGGCCGCCACACGCCCAGCAGCCCAACCCAGTGCGGTTGTGTCGGCGGAGGCGGCGGAGGCGGGTGCTGGGATGCGGCGCCTGCCCCACGCGGGCCCGCGTGCGCTGGCGGTCGTGTGTGCACCACCCCTGGCCCAAGCCAGGGCCGTTACCCAGCTCCCCCGCCCCCGGGGACTGCACAGATGGCCGTCAGAAAAACAACATAAGACACCACACCACCGCCGCATACATATTTTAGATATGTCGCCGCACTTACGTGGCCGGACCCCATGCAAGTCGAGCCTGTGGGCAGAGGCGGGGGAGCGGGCAGGGGCAAGCCAGGGAGACCGGCGTGTACAACGGCAAAAGTATGGCATGAAGCGGCCGCGGCAGTCATCGGAAACGCCCAACCCGGCCCCGCCCAGCCGGCCCTGCCCGGCTCCGCCCTGCTCGGGCCCGCCCTGCCCGGCCCGGCACCCCGCGTGCCACCCACCGTCGCCTGGTCATGGAGGGCGGTTGGCGCAGGGCGGGGACAGCAGGTGGGCCGGGAGATGGGGTAGGCGGGGGCGAGGGTCGGTGGGCAATGGGCCTGAGCGAGCCAAGGCCTTGACGCTTTGAGTGCGAAGCGATGGTCGTATGAGAGTTTGTGCCAGCGAGCGAGCGGGATTGCATCTAGCCCCTCGAGCCGCCATTTACGGGTCGGCAGCAAAGCAGCCGTGGCCGGCGGCGGCGGGGTATAGCGCAGTGGGAGCTTGCCGTATGGTACGATCTGTACGGCAGCACGGCACGGTCGTACGGCACGTACCGTACTCTCCGTACTTGGGGCCGGCGCTGGGGTCCTTGTAGGGGCCGAAACCGAGGCGGAAGCTGTGCCACAGCCCAAAGTTGTGAATCAGCTCCTGCCAAGGCACGGGCAGAAGCGGATACATTTGGCAGCCTATGTACTATTGACGCTGGTCGCTCGAACACACAACCGCCCCCACAACCGCCTCCCCGGCCCTCCCCTCGTTCCCTGGGCTCAGGTGTGGAGCCATCGTTGTTGACCCAGGCCTGTCACGGGTCCCCTAGCGACACGGATCGCAGCTGATCTCAGCCGCATGCGTGAGTGCGTGGCGCGTCACAGTACGACAGGCTGGCACGCACCAGCACGAGCGACCCCATGGCACATGGCCGAAAACACATTGACCGGCCGGCCCCCACCTGCATCACGGTCAGCCTGCTGTTGATGCCGTTGGCCGCCTTCGCCGGCAGCCACTGGTCCTTGCCTGTGGCCGCCGTGCACACATTGCCGTATATGCACAGCACACTGTCGTACACGCACGCAGCAGGGGCCATGCTCCTGACACGCCAGAGCGCGCATGCGAGGTCGTTGCTGCCTCAGCGCCAGCCGCATGGCCTCCGTCCTATTCAGCGCGCTGCCACTCGCGCCAAGGCGGCATGCAGCCTTGCAGCCATGCAGCCGCGGCCCGCCCCCAGGGGCAACCCTGGGGCCTGCACGTACGCCCCCCGGGGCCTGTACCCCGCCCCCACCCCCCGGGGGCCTACCTACACACCACCCACCTACCTAGCTGTGACACGCCTATCTATAATGCGTGCGTCCGCTGCCACGAGCCCGCCGTGTGCGGGCACTTTGCCTCCATGACACCGCCCACTCCCTCACAGCTCCCTCACCGAGCATCCCTACCTCGGCCCCTCGCCCACCCCAGTCCCTGCCGCCGCCGCGCCTATCCACGCTTCACCCCCGGTGCCAGACACCCCCGCGGCGGCCTCACCCGGCAGATTTGCCTTGCCGCCAAACGAGCAGTCCATGGCGGCCGGCAGCACAAAGTTGAAGTGGTTGTAGCGCGCCAGCGTGGCTGCGGAGTCGGGTATGGGACGAGCACTCATGCAACATATGAAGGAGAACATTCGTCATGCAATTGCGAAGGCAAGAGCGGGCACAGCAGTGAGGCGGTAGGTTGTAGCGGGCGGGCCACCGGGCTTGGCTGCGACAGGTGCGTGGCTAGGCGGCGGAGGCGCGGGGCGAGCGAGGGCCACGGGCGCCGCGCCATGCCACGCGGCTCCCTGCCTGCCTGCCAATGGGCTGCGCGCGAGGGCAGCGGCGGCGGGTGGCCCAATCCCGCCGCCGCGGGCCGCGGGCTGCTGACACGTCATCGCGCACTCACGCACCCCCTTGGGCCTGATCCATCAGCACTCAAGACGGTGCTTGGACGACATGACAGCCGCTCACCCTCGGACAGGGTAGCCGACAGCGCGGCCTTGGCGGCGGTGGTGATGGCCCGGTAGTCGCAGGCTGCATACTCGGGCCGGCAGGACAGCAGCACGCGCTGGAACTGCGGAGGGACGCGGCGTGGCAGGGAGGGAGGGGAGGGGGAAGCACGTGTGTGTTTTGTGGGATGTGTCGGCGCGCCGATGGGTTCACACGCCCCGAATCGGTAGGTAGTATGTAGCCCGACAGCAACAGCAAGAACAGCAGCCCCTGCGACAACGTACCCCCGACTGGTAGGTGCGGCTGGTGCTGTCATAGGCAAAGGACATCTTGCCGTAGCTGCGGAGGGCGGGCGGCACCGGCATCGTACGGCAGCGTACAGCAGCGTACGGCAGGGTCATCGACGGGGGCTCGCTCGCTGCCTCCTGCAGCCTGCAGCCCCTGTCAGCTGGTGCGAACCCTTTCCGCCTGGCAGCGATATTCCAAATGGGTTGAAAGCCCCCGTGGGCCGCTAGGATCGATGATGTGGAGCACACCGGCGCACCTGCACTGCATCAGGTGGTTGGCGTATCCGGTGGAGTTGAACCACAGGTTCGTGAGCTCAGCGTTGGAGGGCCCCGGCTGGCGGGGGGCAGACAGGGGTGTGGGCGGCGGGGGCAGGGACCAGGGCGGCGGTTGGGCAGCGGGGAAGCAACGAAGAGGGCAGCGGGCACGACGGGGGGCCAGGGGCCAGGGGCCAGCCAATGTCAAGGCGCATGGCGCGTTGAGGCCTCCATCCCCGCCCTCCCAACCCTTAGCCTCGTCCCCCTGGGGTTTGGCCTCGTTGTTTTGTTACAGCAGACATCCCCGCCTGCATCCCCGCCTGCATCCCCGCCCGCCCGCCGCAAACCCCTGCCATACCCCGGCCCTGTGTTCGGCACCTACACGTCCCCACTCACCCAATTGCAAGATCCAAAAAGGCTGACGACTGGCGGACGGGCGGTTGGGGTTGGCAGTTCGTTGGCGCAGGGGCGGGCACAGCGGGGCCCGTGGTAGGGCGGCAGGCCGGCGCCGGCCCCCGCCAACATTAGGCGCGGGCTTACGCTCGGAGGTTTGCAACTAGTTATTTACTCTCGTGTTACATACCCGCCAACATGCGTGCATATGCACACATGGGCCTCACCCAGCTCACCCACAAACAGCATCCGGACCTGGTAGTCAACCGCCTTGTAGTAGGCCGCCTCGGCCGTGATCTCGGCCGACCCCATGGACGCGCAGCGCTGCGTGCCAGCGTACAGCACGCACTCCTGCAGCCGCAGCAGCAGGCGGGGGCAGCGGCTCAGAGCAGGCTGGCAGAGGACACACACACAGAGCCGAGGGGTCGCGTAGTGCAGCCGCGCAGCGGGCGAGCTGCTGGGGGGGGGCACAGCGTAAGGAGCCAGCCGTAAGGAGCCAGCAGCGGCCGGAGGCTGGCCACTGCGGCAGGCCACAACGGGCCACGGCAGGGTGGCAGCGGCGGCTCGTCGTGCTACAGGGCATCTCATGGCCGCCCCTCGTCGCCCCTCGTCGTCCCTCGAGGCCCCGCCGCGCCTCGACGCCCTGGGTGGCACGCGTCGCGTCGCGCAGACCGGCCCGGGAAACCCCTCGGGCAAAAGATAAGATGTGTGATGCGGGCGTGGGCGCAACGGCACGCACCACCGCGATCTTGGATCCGGCCTGGATCTTATCGCCGCCGCCGTCCAGGGGCTGCGACGGCAGGTCGTACTCGACATCCTCGTCCGTCACCACCACCCACAGCGGCCTGGCGGCGGGGCGTGTGGGTGTGTTGTGTGGGCGATGGGGAGGGCGCGGGAGCAAGATGGGCCTGAGCAGCCGCGAGCCCCCCGGGGCAACCCCGCAGGGCGGGTGAGACGCCGGCCCTGTCGCTGTCGACGGGGGCTGAGCGGAGCGCAGCCGCTCACTTGGGCTGCTCGTGGTCGTCCCGGGCGTACAGGCTTCCCTGGAAACAGGGCGAGGGAGCAGGGGCGCGACAGATGCTGGGATGCGGCGGTATTGCTGCCGTTGCATAGCCCGTCTCATAGGTGGTTGCTATTCCTTTTCGAGCCGTGACCCCTGAGGTGAGCGTGCCGTGGATGTGGTGCACTGTGGTGTTGCGCTCGGCGCGAGGTCGTCTGGGAGTAGCTACTGCCTGTGCGCCTGTACGTCGCTCGTTGCGAGGCAGACACGCTCGGCTGGGGGTGTGGAAGCAGCTGATTGCAATGTGATATGCAGGTTGCTAGGCAGGCAGGGGCGCACCTCGAGAGAGATGGCCTCGCCGAGCGGCGGGCTGGGCGCGGGCGGGGTTGGAGGCCGCGTGGTCGGCGACATGCGCCGCGGTGGCGGCAGCCGCATGAAGAGCGCGGCATCGGCGCCTGCGTTGGACGTTGATGGAGGGCTTGAGCATAGAGCTACAGGCGAGGCTTGTGTGGGCGCGCGCGGCGCTTGGCACGCATGTGAACGCGCGCGGTTAGTTGCTAATTCCTATGACGCAGCCAGGCGGAAACTAGGCGCTTTGGTTGCGCCAACCGTACCTGTCGCGCATATGAGTGCTAGAGTAGCAGCCGCAAAGATAGCTGCGAGGAGCGCAGCGCGACCGCCACGCGCGACGCCCATAGTGCGGATTGTTTGTTGTTACCAACGCCAAGCCGCTGCTGTGGTGTAAGATGGTGTGTACACGCACAAGCAAGAGCAGCACAGCCAACGGAACGCTGAGGTGTGGGACGAACGACCATTTATGGGGTTTACGTAGCCCGCCTTAGCCGCTGTCGTGTAAACCGTGCGTGCCACCGCGCGCCTTGACGTCAGCTACAACGACGGTGTAGTGACTGGTGTCTATGCTACTGAATTCAGCGTTCAGCGGCTGGCGGGCGCATCCTATCCGGTTTTAGGCACTCGAAGCCGCGACCCCAACTAACCTCCGCGACGTCTCACACCTGGGTTGCAGCGCTGTTTGGACTCGACAAAACGCGACCAGGGACAGCTCAGCGCGGGGCACTCGAGGGAAACGCCCAGCTTCACGCAACAGGGCAGCTTCCCTCCGGGTAGGCAACCCCAGTAACCCCGCGTCAGGTCCGGGGGTCACCCGCGTCGTGCGGTGCAACCCGA
Organism: Chlamydomonas sphaeroides; assembly: GCA_001662425.1. Classification (NCBI taxonomy): domain Eukaryota; kingdom Viridiplantae; phylum Chlorophyta; class Chlorophyceae; order Chlamydomonadales; family Chlamydomonadaceae; genus Chlamydomonas; species Chlamydomonas sphaeroides. The sequence continues at coordinate 50,165 of BDDC01000256.1, read as the reverse complement.
ACTGTGAGTGGCCGATGCACGGCCTAGGCGCAACGGCCAAGCGGCTGCGCTCGCCGGGGTTCCTGGCTTGCAGCGTGTAGAGTTCATTGCCTAGCAAAGGCTTTCAACCAGCAATCCAGTTGACAGTTTAGTGTCATGTGAGCCTCCGGCCGACGGTTGAGATGTGCAGTCCTGCCGTTATAGGCAGTTCGGGCGGCTAGGTCCGGCCCGTGGGGTGAGGGCACGGAGGTCGGTGTGCCCGAGACCCCTTAAATAGCCCCGGCGACAACCGCATAATAACCGACTGTTTGCGTCTGGTCTGGGTGGCCTCTTTTGGGGGTGAGCCATGCACCCATGCGCAGCTGGGGAGGTTTAACCCAGGAGGGGCGCAACGCAGCCGCCTGGTCCGGCTTTCACGAAACTACCTCGAGAAATCGGGTGTCGGCGCGTGCCTGCAACATGACCTGCTCCGTGCTCGCCCGGATGCCCACGGGGCTTGCCGTCCACACCCGCCGATGTGCTGCTCGGCACGGGGGCTGCGCGCACGCTGTAGAAACTGGCGGCCGACGTCACCTGCGCACCGCTACGGCTGACACCGTGGCCGACACCGTCGTACGGGATTGGCAGCCGCACGCGGGGCGCACGAAGGTTCCGAAGGGCCCGGCGGCGGCGCAGCGCGCAGAGCCCCAGTCTGCAGCACCCAGTGCGCGATGGAGGCCATGCGGCGAGCACCTCAGTGCGCATTACAGTTGACTTTGGTGGCGACTCATACCATACTTCATCCAGCTGTCCCCGGCAGCGGCTCCTCACCGGCTGCTGCAAAGCGGCACACACAAGCACACGCACGCCGCCACGCACGCCCCCACGCGTGGATGCTCAGTATCATTAATGTAGAGGGGATGCCGCAAAGGCCAAAGTGTAGGGCGCAGCACAGTGAAGCCCGCGTGTCTGAGCATCCAAGCGCACCCAGCATGCCGCTACCGATGCTATCGAGGCCACAGCCGATGCCACGTTCCGTATTCGTCCGGCCACGCGCGGTCCACCTCCCCTCGGCCCTTGACTTCACACGCCCCTGCAGTCCTGCAGTCCTGCTGCTGCTGTATAAGTGTGCGGTAGCGCCCCACCCGACAGCAACGCGCCCCGTGATGAAACAGCTCCCATCCTGCCAACGCATGGACACAACAGATCCGCGCCCCAACCTCTGCGGCGGCCGCGCTCGCGGCCGAGCGCCCATAGCCAGTATGTACAGTGCTAGAAGCAAGGCAGCTCCCGTCAAGCATGTGTGTCACAGGCACACGCACACGCACGCGCACAAGCCCACACAACACGCGACGTCGGAGCTTTCTGTATGCTGTTGCCGCGGCGCTGGTGAGCGCGCCGGACCGGCGATAAAGGGAAGGAGGCGCGCATGCGGAGCGGATGACGGGGGAGCGGCAGGGGGTCTCGCCGCCCGGAGTCCCCGTCCCGCGATGAAACTATAGCGACACAACGCCTATACCGCAAACGCCCACACACGCCCGCATGCCACCAAATGCTGCTCGACCAGAAGGGCGCGCCGGCGGCCACACGGGCCCCTTCAGCCGCGGGCTGCGGAGCCAGGCAGCACGTGGGGCCGCGGCGCAGCACGTATGTACGGATCAGGTCCGCGCGCAGCGGCATGGGTGCGATCACAGCCGGGCCGTGCGGCTCGGCTGCCGCCGCCGCACTCGAGGACCCAGGAGGGTCACCTCGTGATCGTGTTTTATCATAGTCATCATCAGCACACAACAGCTGTGAGGAGCGCGCCGGCAGCAAACCACCGCCACGCCGCGCGCGCGCTCGGGGAACCAAACAAACGCGGCCGTTGTGCGCCACTACCGCCGCCGCCACCGCTACCTTGACCATGCCACCAACATCATAACGACACAGCCACATTCTCGCAAGAGGCGTTGCGCGCACCTGCAAATCGCCGCGCGGTACAGGAGCCGTACCGTGCCGTACTGTGCCCTACCGTGCGCGTAACGCACCGCGCAATGCAGCCGCCGTCGTCGTTGTCGTCGTCGTTGTCTTTATTGTCACATCATCCATACTCATTCAACGGCCACGCTGGCCCAGCCAGACAGCAAGCCCTGCAAGCCGCCGCGCCGCGGGGAGCGGACCGGCACGGCCCGCCTGTCCCGGGCAGCACCCCTCCCCGCGCCCAAGCTCCCCTTGCAGGAAGCAACGCGGGCCCTTCCCCCAGCCACAATCGAGCCGCCTTAGCGCCGTGTCGGTCACCCCACATGTTGCCATCAAACGCAAGCTCGCCGCAGCACGACGGGAGCCGCGATCAGCAGCACCACAGCCCTCCCCTTGTGCCGCATGCCATGGGCACAAGCCAAGCGCCGCGCCACGCCCAGCACAGCACGCGAGCCGCTCTGCCCCCATGGTACCAGCTGCAGCCCACTCGGCAGCGTCGCGCTGCACCGCACCCAGCGTCCCCCGCAGCCTACTTGGCCGTCTCCTCCAGCGAGCCGCCGCGCGGCGCGTCCGCCGCCGCCTGGCCCGGCGTCAGCGGCCGGCCGCCGGCGCCGCCGCAGTCCGTAGTGTGCCGCCGGCAGCGCTGCTCCGCCGCCGCCTGCTCCCTCGCGTGCTGCAGCAGCGCCGCCTCCGCTGCACCGCCCGACGCCACCGGCGTCAGCCGGCCCGACGGCGCCGCCGGCGCGCCGCCGCCGCCGCCGCCGCCGCTAACGCCGGCCTCGCTCAGCGGCGCCGCCAGGGGCTTGGAGCCGACAGGCCGGGCTAGGTGCCCCGTCGCGCTGCCGCTGGGCGCCGTGTGCCGCTCCATGTGCGGCGGCGTCCAGGGAGCCTCGCCGGCAAAGGCGACGGCGCCGCCGCCGCCGCCGCCGCCGCCGCCGCCCGGCCCCGGCGGGCTGGTCTCGATGGACAGCAGCGCGCTGCCGCCGCCGCAGGCCTCGTCGTCGCCCAGGCCCCAGGCGGCGGAGCGGCGGCCGGTGCGGGACTTCTCCACGATTGGCGCCAGCCGCGGCGGCGCCGGCGGCGGCGTCGGCCGCGGGCCGCCGCCGAGCTGCAGCGCCTGGCCGTGCGCCGCCGCCGGCCGCGCAGCCAGGTCTCGGTCCCGGCCGCCGCCGCCTCCGCCGCCGGCGGCGGCTGCGCCGGCGCCGGTCTGACTCACGCGCAGCGGCGACACCGCGCCGGAGCCGGTGGGGAAGTTGCGGCCGCCGGGCGAGGGCGAGGGCGCGGCGCTACCCGGCAGGGTGGCGTCGTAGTGGGGCGCAATGAGATCCAGATCCGTGGATCCCAGCTCGCCAATAGGCGGCAGCTCCAGGCGGGCCAGCAGCATGGACGAGCGTATCTGCTGCGCCGCGATGCCGCCCGGCGCCGTATGGCGCTCCGCCTCGTGCCCGTAGCCCAGCGGCGACCAGCCGGCGCCTTCGGTGTCCCACGGCCGGCTGCCGGCGTCGCTGGCGCGCGGCGCGTGGCCGGCGGCGGCGAGCTCGGTGGCGGGCGGGCTGCCGGCGAGTGCGGCGGCGGCGGAGCGCCGCCGGCTGAGGGCCAGGCTGCCGCTTGGCGCGGGCATGGGCATGGGCATGGGCATGATGGGCCCGGGCGCCGCCGTGCCCGTCAGCCGGCGCGAGGGGCCGGGCCTGTAGGAGCGGCCCGGGCTGTCGGCCGGCGGCAGCGGCGACGGGCTGACGGGCGGCGGCGGCGGCGCAGGTGTGCCTGACGACCCCGCGACGGAGCCGCCGTCGGGGACGTCGTTGGACAGGTACTGCACCAGCGAGTCGGTGGTGCCGACCTGGGGCAGGGCGGGAGGGCGGAGGGAGAGGCATTGTTGGATGCTGTGGCAGCGGGGCTGGGGGCACGTAGATGTGGTGGGGCGAGGAGGCGCAGGCAGCGTCAATGACGAGTTGACGACGCATGCCTGGGGTTGCCAATCTCCATGGATGAGGCGTCTTAATCTACGATGCAACGTTCTGGCTTCTACGCACGCCACCACGCGGCGCTGCCCACCTGGGGCATGAAGGCGAACATGGCCATGGACAAGGGGCTGGGCATGCGGCCGCCGCCGGCCGAGCCCGGCGGCACGGCGCTGGAGCGGCCGCTGCCGGCCGAGGGCGGCGGCGGCGCCGGCGGCGCCGCTTCCGCCGCCGCCACGGTGGGGTGGCTGTTTGGCCCCTCGACGAAGCGCTCCAGCGGTGTCTCTTCGTCGCTGCCGGCGGTGGAGTCATGGCGGGGCTGGGGTTGGGGTTGGGGGTGCAGGGCGCCGGCACGGCCGGGCGCCTCGTAGGCTGGCGGCGGCGGCGGCGGTCCCGGGTGCAGCAGCGCGGGCTGCTGCTCGCCCGCTTCGGCAACTCGCAGCATCATGGCCAGGAACTCCTTGTACGAGATGCGGCCGTCGCTGTCGGCGTCCACCGCCGACATGAGGTCCTGCGGCGGGCGGAGGAGCGGATGGGGCTTGCGGCTAGGGTGGGCGTCGATGTTGGAGTGCACAAAGAGAAGGCACAGCGACACATCCTGGGTCAACTGGGCTGAGTGCTGGTACCAGGTACCGGGAGGGGCGCACAGCCACGCCAGCCAGGGGGCACCCGGTGCCCATGACGCCAAGCCAGCAAGCAAGCCCGACGCACCTGCACGTCGGGCGCTGCGCCGTCGCGGCTGTGGGCCGACAGCGCGCCCGCCAGCTCATCGGCAGTGATGAAACCGCTACCGTCCTTGTCAAAGTGCGCAAACGCCGCCGCCAGCGCATGGCTGCC